>JACBWW010000032.1:8798180-8955780 GCA_020086605.1 Lanius collurio | reverse complement strand
GCTGTGACCCCCAATCCCTCACATTTGGAGGGCAGGCTCCCCCAAAAGCCCAGCCAGGACAGGAGGCAGGGCTGTGACCCCAATCTCTCACATTTTGAGGGCAGGCTCCCCCAAAAGCCCAGCCAGGACAGGAGGCAGGGCTGTGACCCCCAATCCCTCACATTTGGAGGGCAGGCTTCCCCAAGCCCCAAGCCCTGCTGACACCACACACAGCAGCTCTGCATCTGCCCAGCCCTGGGAGAAATAATCCAGCATCCTCACGAGCCATGGGCTGCTTCCATCTGCCCAGATAATATTCTGAGCACTGACAGACTATCTCATCTAAAGACTCGAGTTGACAAGACATACTTAAAAGGATTTTTAAATTAAAAGGGAGCTTTGTATTAGGAACATAAACCCTTTATCAGAGGTGTCGATGAAGGCAAATGGAGGATTCCTTTGCTGTATAAATTACACACGGAATTCCCAGCCCACCCCATGAATTTTGAACCAATGTGTTCAAGCCTCTGGTTTTCTCTAACCCATAAAAGCTCCAGATAGTCAAATATTATGCTTCTGCTTTTTAAATATTTCCATTTAAATGTAGATTTTGACCTTCTTGTCAATGAAATATTAATAAGAGAATAAAATATATATTACTCTTCTGAGGGAGAGGTCTCTCTAACTCTGTCATGTTCCCCATTGGTTTTTTGAAGAGGATTTCTTCAAATCATGGTGAATTTATTCCTTCTTTCTATATTTTTTAGGCCATAGCAGCTGAAAACAGAAAGGTGATCCCTTTATTTTTAACATCCTGAGGGAAAAGGGAGAGAAATTCTTTTTCTCTAGATCAATGAAAAATAAACAAGGATGCCAAAGAAACCCTATCATTTCCAGCAAGAGGCAAAAGGCTAATTTAATTTGAAGTAACTGTGTTCCTAAACAAGGACACAGTATAAAGATTAACTGAGATCTCCATTTCTTTATATAACTGCAGCCCATTAAGTGGGATAGAGGATAAAACTCACAAATTGCCCTGCTTGTCCATCTTTATCTTCATCATTGTTCCAAGACAAATACCCCTCCCCTCACCACAACATTATCTTTCTCGCTCCTCCTTTGTCGTTAAGGAAAGGGAAAACAACCAAATCCATCACTGTGCTGCAGCACAAATGCAGCTCTGTTTGAAGGGGATCAGCTCTGCTCCTGCTGACTTAAATGAGAGCCAGGCAGGACCCCAAGGATGCTCATCAGTCCTAATTACAGCTGCATCAGGAGAAATGTTCCATCATGGCAGAGTAACATCCTCCTTTAAAGGCTGTGGCAGGGTGCACTCTAAAAACACAGGGAATAAATGCTGTTGGCATCCCACACAACAGCCTTGAGCCCTGCTGCTGCTCTGGGTGTTTTCATCTGAGTCCTGTCTCAGGTAACACTGCAAAGCCACCACACACTGGCAGGGAGGGTGACAGAAATCATCTGGTAAACTGTGGAAAGATACACGACAGCTGGAAAATCTAAGGCAGGATGGACTGAGACCTTGGGAACCTGTGCCTGGCAGACAGGAAATGTGTGGGGTGATGGAGGGGGCCCTGGCAGGGCTCTCAATCACCGCCGAGTGCTGCCCTGGGCCCAGGGATTTCTGGAGAGAGGCATAAAGCAGAGATTAGCAATTTCTCAAACTTTATTTACCAGCTCTTGCTGTTAATTCTCATGCCAGTGCCTCTCTAATCTAACTCATGGAAAGTATCAATTCTGACTTCTCAAGTATATCTCATAATTTAGCTAAATTACAGCCCTGTGCCATCAGCCCCAGAACTCTCACCACCTCTAGGGCAGGGTGTAATTTAGAGAGGGTGGGATTCTGAAAGGCAGCTGTGAGAGTTAAATGCCCAACTTCAGCTGAATTCCAATAAGCACTGGGTACACCTAATTCCCTTAGGCTTTTCTTTAAAATCCTAGCACCTTTTTTTTCCCTTTTTTTTTTTTTTTTTAAGATGCTACCAAGGAAAGGTCAACCTAATTTGCCATAGCAGCAAGTGAAGGCAAAAGATCAGCACATGCTGACAGGCTGTCTGAGAGGTTTCATTATAGAGCTGTTTACAGCAGTTATTTCTCCTGTTGTTGCTGCCGTTTTCAGGGTCAAGGAACTGAGATCCCATTTCAGAAGCAGAGATCACTGGTCTGGGAACAAAATACTTGAATTTTACTCCTCCCTCACAGGCTTGTTGACTCATATGCTGCTAACTGCTGAGATTTTTCTGAATGACCACATGGTCATTGGAAGTTTATACTAATGTATGTAGAAATTTCAAGCCTAAATTCTAGTACTAACATCACCAATTAGCTTTAATAGAACTGGAAATTTCAAGTGGAGTGTAATGCCACCTGAATTCACAGCAGCATATCAACCAATCAAGCCAAGACAATTCATTTGAAGTTTTGTTTCCTTTGGAACATAAAATTCCTTCTGTGAAGAAGAAATGCATTAGTGTATGGTACTTTCTGAAGCAGTCTTTCTCCACACCATTTTATACCCTGTGGTTCACAGAGAAATGCCCTAAATGTCTGCACCACCCCTAACACAAACCATTTAGCTTTATTTTCACCATGTGTTACCAGCTAATACAGGAAGCACCAATGGCTGTACCCAACTGCCAGGAGGGTTCTTCACCACCTCTACCTCCCTGTGAAGGGCAGGTGCAGGGTCTGGTGTAAGGGAGAGGACACTCAGGGCTGTCCCCAAGTCAGGAGATGGAGGGGACCACTCACCTGAGTGCCAATGAATGGGCACTCCAGGCCCTGAGAAAGAGCTGACCCTCAAGAGCTCTTGAGCCACTTCACAACCTCAACTCCAGCACAAGAACAGAGAAGTGGCTTTGCCTCAATTTCTGACAATCCAAAGAGGACAACAAGAATCAGAGCAAGCAAAGGGAGTGCAGTTGCATGGCCAAGAGCCAAGCCTGAGATAAAAGACAGTAAAGGAAGACCTTCAGTCACAGCCAAAAGTTCAGCTGACAATAGCATTTCTCTTCCAGCAGCAGGAAAAGAATCTTCACGTCAAGTAAACCACATCTCCCGACTCTGCCTCAAAAGACTGCTAAAAAGGTCAAGAGATTTGGTATCTCCCAGCTATGTGATGAAAGATGTGCCACAAACACATTCATTTCATATTGCTTTTGTCAGGTGCTGGCAATATTCCCATGTGATGAACAGATCTGCAGGCAGTGCAGTCACACACACACATCTCACGTGCCCACACCCTTGGGGCAACACACCAAAGCCAGACAGAGCAGAACCTTCACTGCTCAGCTGCTGGAGAGCTTGGAAGAGCTTGGAAAGCTTCTCACCTCTGAAGAAATCCAGGGTGAAGCACACTCCAGAAGAGCACCATGAAAGTTATGTGACCATTTATGATGCATCCATATAATGTTTTGTGTGAACAACACAAATGGGTTTTTAGATGTTCTAAAGGCTCTTTGCTGACCCCTGCACGGCCAAAATTTCTTGCTGCCACACTTCCACAACTAGTAGTTCTTTGTGTTATCAAAAGTAATTAAAAAAAAAAAAAAAGAAGAAAGAAAAAGGAATAAACCCACTACAAATTACTTGAAAATATGGTGTTTTTTAAACTGCCCTTTTTAAAGGCTTCCAGGCTAAATACAGAAACAGCTTCCAAGAAAACATGCACACAGACCCCCAGAGAGTTAAAAAGCAAAAACCTTCCCATGCCCATCCACAAGCACACACTGCTGTCACATCACCCCACTGCCTTGGAGACACTCTGCTCCAGCACAGGATAGAAGACAGAAGAGAGACAAGAAGCTTTTCCCTCCCACTCTGCACTTCTCAGCCATGATCCCAGAGAAATCCATTCTGAGGTAAGAGTCCTCAGAGGCTCTACTGGCTTTCCATTCTGGATTTCTTTCTCCACTCAAACAACAAGCAAGAAAAACTCCCAACCCAATTTATCTAAGTGTCTTCAGCAATATCCTTTACAGACTTTCAAAGAGCCACTGGCAGCAGTTAAGCTGGTGCTGTTTAACTTGGACATCTGTCCAGCCAGGCTGGGATGACCAGCTCAGTTTACATCACTGGGTAGCAATCAAGTAATAATTACTTTGGGTTACTACAGACTGGAGCTGGATTTGAGTGAATGATTTCAGAGCACTGGAATCCATTACCAATAACCCAAACCAGCTGGGTTCTCTTCTCTGTTACAAAGAAAGCAGCAACAATTCCAAACATTAATTCAGACACTAAGTACTAGCTGGATCGCCAGTCCATGGGAGCAGTGGCATGTATTTTGACATAATTACCTCAAGATGGAAGTGAGAAGGGCATCCTATGGAGAACGGTTCAGAATTTACATTCTGTGCCACATTTAACTCTCTGGAGTTATATGGAAAAGGTTTGTATTCAATAAAAAGCTCCATTTAACATTATTTCCTTTGTAAAGGCAAGCTGGATAATGCTGGTGGAAAGCAGGATTTTGCAAATGCAGGCTGCAGTCTCCCAGCAAAGGGGAAGCCAGCCTGAAGAGCAGGAACTGCCTTTTCTGAAACAAGTTAGGCTGTGCAACAAATTGGTACATCCAAACAAACAAATCCCTGAATCTCCTCCATTTGCCTCCATGAAACAAATGAGTCAGTGCTGACTAATTGTATTCTAACAGGGAAGCTTGTAACAGGCTTACAAACCATGTGTTTACAGGCTTGTTACTGCTGGGGCTGGCTGGGACAGTAAAGAAGCTATAGGAGAAACACTTTGCAGTCAAAATCTTATCAGGTATGTTCTGCAACTGAAACCAGTCTGTAATTCACACCAAGATGGGGTATGAGAAAATGGGGCTGAAGTGAAGGAAAAGGAATGCTATTTCCTCATTCAGGACCAGCGACCTCTTCAGCACTACATCTGACCAGGGGGACTGATGACAAGAAGAAATTCTCCTAATTACTACAGGAGTCAGCCCTCTGAAATACCACATCCTCTGAAGGGCCAATTTCACTGAAAAAAAGGAAATGAAAAGGAGCCATTTCTTCCCCACACCCTGGAAAGGACTGAGGTAACCTATAGCTTGGGGTTTTTTCCATTTGCTGTAAAAGGCAGCTTTTTGGAACAATCTGGCAGAACAGCACAAGTAGATCCTTACTGTTGTAGGACACAAGAACCAGCCTAAGTCAGGGGAACATGCAGCTGCAGCTCACCTTTGTAAGAGAATCTGTAAAAACAAGGTCATGATTCTTATTTTCTACAGATTTTTATTGTGAAAATCCTAAGTCTTTGAGTTTTCTCTCTTCTAAAAGCTACAAGTCTGTTTTATTATGTTTGTGTGTCCATTTAGTTCCAAATGACTCCACCAGCAAGAAAAGATGCCTCCTTCTTCTCTTTTCTGTCTGCTTACAGTAAATTAGAGATGCTTTCCTCCAAACACACTCGTGTTCAAACCCTGAGAGCCATCATTCTTGCTGTGACACACGGGAGCCCATATGTGGGTGTTACAAATACCATCTATTACCTCCTGACTTCAGTAACCTCTGTATGAATTCCACAGTCGAAGCATCAGCAGAGAACTCAGCTGTTTCCCCAAATATGCAGGACAAAGTGCTGCCAGCTTCAGGAACCCAGGTTCCCCCACCTGCAGCAAGTTGTGAACCTTGCTTACTTTGAGATTATTAAATTAAGGGCTTCACAAACACCTGCAAAGTTGCAGCAGAACTACTATTTGCTAGCCCCCTTAATTTGTCTCCAAGGAAAGGAACAGTTCAGATATGTGACAGACCATAGAGAAATAAAGGAATCCTGAAACACTGGACTGTGACAAAATTTTCTAAAAGACAGTGTAGAGTGGGCAGCAAAATGCCATGAAAATTAACTTAAAAGCCCAGTTTCACATCCTTGCGGATCAATTACAGCCTTTGTGCTTAAATGCATTTAAAATACCAGTGCTGTAGTGGGACAGGATCCTCACTGCTGTGGCCAGTTCAGCCCCACTGGTCTGTTAATGGGACAGTCAGCACAATCCCAACGTTGTGAAGGACAAAGAAAGGCCGAGGATAAATCCCTGCTGACCCTACTGTCACTTGGGTCACACTAAAGCCTGGTATTCTGTTTATCCAACACCATTAACCTCAATTTCTCCTGCACACAACTAAAACCCAGCTGGAGCAAAGTAGCTCAGCCAGAGCCCCTCAGACAGACCCAGGGCACTGCAGTGGGGCAGGAGCTGCAGTGGGGCTTTTGTCCCTCCCCAGTAAAGCACTGGACAACCCCCGAGCTCAGCACTGTGGGGCACCGTCCTGGGAACGTGCCTGGAGAAGCACAGAGCTGGGAGAACAAGGGCACCTACATTCTCCTCTCAGACCCACCAGGTCAGAGGCCCTCAGGGAAGCTCTGTCCTCGGGGGTTTTGGGGTCTTGGCCAGACCAGGCTGTGACAGGTGGCTGAGTCCTGCTCATGGGACCAGAGACCCTCCAGAGCTCTGCTCCAACTGAAAACATCGTGATCCCATGAACTCAGTGTCCTTTATTTCCAAAGGCACGACACTTCCTGTTCCATGTGCCCCTCTCTGCACACCAGCTGCCTTTCCTCTCATGAAGGCTTCACCACAAGCCAGTTAAAAGAGGGATTGGTGAGCAACCTCTGCCTTCCCAACTGCCTCCAAGGGGCTGTCCCTCTGTTCCCCGAGGCTGTCGATCCCCACAGTGCCACTATTATGTGTTTTGCTCTATTCACAGTTTCTCCTGCCACCCTCCGTGGCAGCCCCACACCTGGCAGGGCATCCCTGGCTGCTGGGCAGATCTGCAGGATGGCATGAAGCTGGGAAGCTTCCCATTTCTGCAGCATAACCAAGGCTTTGCCTAAAGCAGCAGACACAATGTCTTGAAACCTTCCAATTATGCAGCTGGGGAAGCCCTCTCCCTCTGAAATCGTCAAATAATAGAGAGAGCAAGAGAGAGCATAAGAGAAAGAACAGGGGTGGGGTGGAGCAGAGAGGGAATATCTATGGCCTTCTGCACCCAATTCTGTCACTCTGACATTTCTTTCAAATACAATTATTTAAAGCCTCCTGATGGCAAAGCTGAGGAAAGGGACTAATAGAGGCTTGTACGGTACCTCTCCATCAGGCAGTTCAATAAATCCTGGCAGTGCTGTGATTTGTGTTGGGAGAATGAGCTTTTCAAGAGCAGAACTATCACTTTACACCGTCAATAATCTCACTGTCAAAAACTCCCCGAGTAACCTGACCAACACTTCAGAAGCTTAATTTATCGATGTGCTATTTGCCTTCAAGGTATTTTATGCAGCTAAATAATGGAAGTGGATATTATTCCACACTACTCTGCAGCTTTCACAAGTGGAGTTGAAGAACATGCAGGAGGACAAATTTTCTATTAGCTTAGATTCTTCCCTGTGACACATGTTTGATACCATCTACCACTACTGGAGTTGCTTCCAAATTATAGTCTGGAAAATAACCTCCAGCACTTCCAGAGGAGGTGATCATCTAGTGATTTAAAGGTCATCCCATTCCACCCCTGCCATGGGCAGGGACAACTTCCACTATCCCAGGTTGCTCCAAGCCCCATCCAGCCTGGCCCTGGACACTTCCAGGGATCCAGGGGCAGCCACAGCTGCTCTGGGCAACAAATGTTGGGGGAAGATCAGAACTAAATAGGAACAGATCCTAAGAGCCTGGATCTCACATCATAACTCTTTAACAGTGAGCTCAACACTTGCACAGAGGCACTTAAAGAGCAAAGCAGTGCATGGAGAAGGGCTGGAGGTTCTTGGCTTTGCTGTGGACACTTGTACAGGGATTTGAAGAAGGCACCTCTGACCACCACTTCTCCCACCCAGGACATCCAGGATCTGCAGTGGGATTGCAACAGGCCAAAGTATCTGCCCAAAATGTCACCACTGGGATACAGGTGGCTACAGTGACGTTGCAAGGACCAACACTGACACATAAATGCAAAACCTAGAAAGATCTGGGCTCTAATGCCAATTTTCAGGTTTAGGGACATATCCATAGAATCAATCAGCCAAATTGGATAAGCAGGCTCTCTTTTTCCCTGATGGAATAGGGGATGGGCTTTTTATCCTCCACCATAACCCACAATGCTACTTAATGCCAAAGGCTGTATTTCATCTATTCCTGGCTCTAAATGCTGTTTAGGCAAGGATTAGTTCCTTTAATGGGAAAAGTATTTATGCAACTACAATGAAGGGTACCAGGGAAAGACCCTGGGCAGGCAGCAAACATGTCAGTGCCATTGTATCCCACACATCTGAGAACCCCAGGCTGTTCCAACCAAGAGCAACAACAATTTCCTTGCTCTGGAGCAGGGTAAGCCCTTTACCTAATAAAGCACCAGCAGCAGCGTGGAAGTCACAAGCATTTGCACACACTTATGGTTCAAATGAATCAGAAAGAAAAGTCAAGGCAATCTGAACCTCAGCTGAGGGAAAAACTCAGTTCTACACCCAAACTCAGCAGCTTGGATCTCTGTGTTTTTGTAGTGACATGTGTGCATTCCAGACTGCACAACAGCCCCAGTACTTTGCTTGGTCAATACCTACTGAGATTGCTCCTTTTTTTTTGATTCACAGCCAAACTACTCTAAAGGGCTTTGCTTTTAAGGCTGGACTCTTGCTCTTGCTCTAACAAAAGACTAGAACTGGACTGTCCTTTATTTGTCTTTCTCACTGGTTTGCTTTAACAACAGCCCTTCCTCGACTAATACGTCACACGCCAACAAATCAAGATAATTATCCAAAGGTCACTACATCAACAAGGTTCCTTTTTGCACATTCCTGTGCCTCAGAAGCTGCCTATCTGCATTGCCAGCCTTCAGACAAGGGTGGCAAAGTCACTTAAAAGCAAGTGGATGTCTGCAGTAACCTGTCTTTGTACGGACAAAGGAACCCTCCCACTGCCTGCATGCACCCAGAGGGCAGAACTGTGTTCACGCTTACAAACTCGAGTAACAGCCCAAATATCAAAGTGAGAAGGTTTTAAACAACCCCAAAACTCTTTGCCTTGTCAGACCAAAGTGAGTTTGACATCTGATACTCTCCCCCATAACTCCCAACAGCAATGAAGTTTACCAGAGCCTGCCAAGGCCACAGAATAAATTAATCTCAGTTTACCAGCCATGCAGGCACACGTAAGCTCTCCTGGAAGGAATTGGAACAGCTATATAACACAGATCCTGTGCCCACTGCTAGCAGCTAATAAAACACAGCTCAACTGGTAGAATTCCTCCCTCCTGCCCTTTCTTTTAGTAACATAAAACTCAAGATCTTTTCTGCACAGTTCCAAAAGCAGCCCAGCAACAACAGCAGAAAGCACAGCTGCCTTGTCCTTACTACAGTGTATGCAGTGATTAAGATTTAAATTCCCTGACCCCACCCAGTTCAAACCCATCGAACAGACCAGTTCATCTAGTCAGTCCCTCCAACAGAGCTGCTCTGCACTGCTGGCTCCCCCAAGGAAGCACCTTGGATGACTGAACTTGGCAGAGCAGGTGGTGACTTCTGACACCAGGAATCAGCAAGTCATGGCCCCCTCTTGCCTGGCCACAGAGATACCCCAGCTGAGGTTTTTTTCCTCCCTCTTTGATCACGCTAGTGGTAAAAATGAAGATTAGTCTTGGCCACGATCCATCCTGCATAAGACAGAATGATCACCTGGCATTTACCTCCAAATCTCTTCCTCTTTAATACACAAACTACTGTAGTTTAAAATCAGCACCATGTGGCAAGGAAAGCCCTTCCCTAAGCCTCAGTTGCACAAAGATCTCAATGGGAATATCGACAAGATTGACTTCTTCTGCATGTTTAAACCAAGTGTCAGAAAATATTTATGCAAGCTTTTTTTCCATCCTTTCTGTCCTCACTCCTTAATCCTGGTAAAGTTAGAAAAGCAACTCGTGACAAGTCTACAAGCAACATGGTCCAGGGGAAATATTTATACTGTGCTGAGATTCAGGGATCTCCAGGGCTGGGAAAAGGCTCCTGGAACAGGCAGCTCTCACCTCATTGCCCTGTCAGTGCTTCTCCCTGCCTGTGGCACCAGGCTCAGGGGGAGCAGGCAGGGAAACACTTGGCTCTCCCCTGCTCCATTCCAGCTTGGGCTCTTTGATCTCTGCATTGCCATCCATCCCAGGTGAAGGAAGTCTGATTGCACATTGCAGGGTGTTGTATGCAATGCTAAGTTTGAAGTTCAGGATTTTCCCTTCCTTGTATCAGGAACAGGTGCCTAAAGGCAGGAGTTGATCTTGGTTGTTAATTCAAGAACCAAATTTTGCCCCATAGTCAGTGACAGGTGAACTGCAGAGGCTGAAGTACAAAGCTTGCTCGCAGGTGTGTGGAGTCTCTCTGGTACATGAGCTATTTAAGTGATGGAAAAGCTGCTAATACTTCTCAAGGTTTGATGTCCTAAGGAAGAAAGTCTCCCTTTCCTCCCTAGGACAGTTCAGATGAAGTGAACAAGAGGGTTCCCTGGCATTGAGAGGAAAAAACCTCACCATGATGTGTTCTGTACCAAGCCAGGTCATGGCCCCTTCCAGGCACACGGTGATGTCTTAACTTCTTATTGCTTTTTGTCTCTTATTGTCCTATTACTTCACTTTGTTACTGCTCCCCAGCCCTTTTCCCACTGCAGTGCACAGTGCTCTGCCCTGCTGTGATCAACACTCTCGTGTCCAGAGAACAGTCACATACACACAAACACAGATACATCAACTGACTTTACACACCATTTGCATACTTCATTTTGTGGAATGGGGTGGATGCTAGTAACTCCTGCCATAAAACTGACCCTTTCTGCTGCTGCACCTGCCCATCACTCATCTGAAGCTTCTACTTCCTTAAGGCACGTGGACATGGTCTCCCAAAATGGGACACTGTTCTCATGGGGGTCCTTCTGCCAGCAGACACAAGCTATGAAATGATCCCCCAGTATCATCCTGTGGCAGCCAGAGACCTTCCAGTGGCCACCTGAACTTTGAGGATTTTGTAAGGGAACAAGAGCATGTGATGACACTGATGTGTGAGGATGCCCCTGGAGCAGCAGCGTGGCCTGAGTGGTTTCCTGTGCTCACACTCCCTCACTCAGGCACCCCAGGAGGGGAGGCAGCAGCAGAGGAGGGGGTGAAGCACTCAGGTGGGTGAGTGATGGGGCAGTCCCAGGTCACTGCACACCACCAGACCCTCCTAACGCCAGGCTCCCGGAGGGGTGGGAACAGAGGTTCTGCTGCCAGTCCCCACCTCAGCCACTGCCCTCCCCATCTGTGTGGCAGAGCAAATGAAAGGGAACAAAGCCAACAAATGACACAGGAGACAGAGAAACCTCCTGTTCTCCCCTGTGGTAACAGAGCACAGCAAACCTGCCAAGTGCAGCTTCTCCTAGGGAATGGACTTGAATGAAATAAGATTGTGTGAATCACTACCCCTAAAAAGGAGCTTATGGAAACTAAGGGCCATGATCTTCTGAAGTAATCTCCAAAAAATTGTAGCAATTTAGTACAAGAATACCATTATAACATCTTCAAATATGTATTTTAAATTTTAAAAAAAATTAATTCCAAATAATCTTTAATCTCTCTACTTGAATCCTAGAATATAAAATGGAAAGTACTGTGATCATGCCCTCGTTAATGAGCACTTAGAGGAAAATGGGTGTTTGAATCCTTTGTTTCCAGTAGAAGTGGATTCAAATGTGTAAATTCAGTTTGGACAGACAGAAGTTCAACTCAGTACCATATGAAATTATTTTTGTTTTATCTAACTGGCTGAAAAGCATGTTTTGGCCCTAGTTCGTGTGCTCGGCAACCTAGGTCTGTAATTTAGCTCAGATTCAACGAAGCCTTAAATCTAGAGAGCCAATATTGAGATTTTCACAGCTAACATTTTACTGAAATTAAATTCTAATTACTTCTTCAAATGGTTATGTTTAATATTTGATCTTATTTTAAATATAGAATACAACTGCTGTCATCCTAGAACTCACATTATGGTTAACACTGCTTGGTAACCAGCACACAGAAACAAAGAAGGTGCACCCAGTGCTGCACAGGATGCTTTGCTGCTGCTGCTGCACCACAACTGAAGTTTCTTCAGAACTTTCACCCCAGGAATAATACTTTCCATGGCCAACTAAGAGAAGGAGTTAAGACTCTGCACATGAATTTAGTCACAAAGCATCACCGAGATGTGTCTTCATTTACAAACTGCCACCAGCCAAACCAAGAGCCTTTGGATTACAGAGAAAAACGAGATGTGGTTTCTTTTCTTCTCAGAGCTTTTACCTCTGAGGGCTTCAGCTGTGGCTGCCAAACTCTGTTAAATGCTGTTTGTGCAGCACAGAGAGCAGAGCAGGGACAGGGTGCCTGAACAGCCCCCGCGTGGCTCTCCCGTTGCCAGCGCTGTGTTTGGTTTGGACTGGTCCTTTGGCTGGAGAAGCCAAAGCTTCTTGCAGGCAATAACAGACTAATCACTTAATACACTGTTCAGAGCAGTGACTGCTGTTGTTGTTTGATTCTGGTATTTTTAGGAAGAGGTAATCCTGGATATTTGCATCTCATTTCCCAGAATGCCCTAGAGCTTTTCCAGCAGTTGGAATCTTACAGGATAAACATCTTCCCCTGATTGTAATTGCATTATTAAATATGATTGCTCTCCCCTCTTCCTTGAAATTTTTTTAAAAGCAGCAACAAAGAACACTGCAAGCAGGCGCCCTGTTGACAGCATGGAGGAAAACTGCACAAGAGAGACAGGCAGGAGTATTTCACCTTTAACTTCCAGATGCAACAAAGACTTCTAAGCCACAGAGCCCCACACAGCCATAGAAAAGCTTAGTCTTCTAAATAACTGCAACCATAGGAAACCTTCAGCTATCAAAATTGAGGCCACCACAAATAACTTATTTCCTTTTCAAAACACACTGCAACAGCTCTAAGAAATCCCATCAAAGATCAGGGTTCTGTTACTGTAAATCCCATAGACACAAATAACCATAATCATAGAAAAGTCACACAGTGTAACTGCAGTCAGGGAAAGGGGAGGTTATGGAGGAGCATGACACGCTCCTGGACCCACATGAATGTGCTGCTCAGTTCTAAAATTACACTGAACACTTTCTTACACCTAAAACACAGCAATTAATTCAGACTCTGCATGCTCCAGTGACTCGGCAGCTTAAATTCTTTTCTCTCTAGAAAGTTTCTCTTCTCTCTGATGCCTCACTGCCCCTTTCACAGCAAAGGCTCCCAGTTTGGTGAAAATCACAGGAAACAAGAATGCCGACTATCTGCTCTCAGCAGTAATTGGTACTAATCCCACTTCCTGCATTAAAACAAACAAACAAAACTCCAAAACCAGCAAACAAAACCCAACCAAACAAACAAAAGCAAAACCAAAGAGCACCAAAAGACAATTAAGTGCACATTGCTTCAGTGTAAATCCTATTGATTAGGGGAAAAAGAATAAATAATGCATATAAATAGTATTTGAGAAGTTGTGGCGATCCAGTGACATTCCCCTGACTGAAAAAGGGGAAACAGAACTTCCATTTGTAAAAAAGGAAATGAGGAAGAGGTGGGGAGCTCCAGGCAGGTCAGTCTCACCTCTGTGCTGGGCAAGACCATGGAACAGATCCTCCAGGAAAACATGCCAAGGTCCTGCACCTGGGCCAGGACAATCCCAAGCACAAGTATAGGCAGGTGGGGTGTGGATGGAGGAGAAGGACCTCAGGGTATTGATGGACAGAAATTCAACATGCCCTGGCCACGTGCTGGCACCCAGAAACCCCCTGTGCCCTGGGCTGATCCCCCAGAGCGAGATGCTCTTTAAGGTCTTCCCCAATCCAAGGCATTCCATGACTTTATCATAAAGAGCAGTTACACAACCATGACAAAGGATACCAAATCTAAGTATGAATGAGTTTCTGCCTTAGTTGCATATTTTTGGAAATGAAAACAGACTTTCTGATGAGAAAATGTGAGACACAGTATCAATCTTCATCTCTTTAAAAGAGGGGAAACAGCTCCTTCTGCACTTCCTGCGACTTCTCCAGGTAGAGTGCAGAGTTTGGTTCATGGATACTCTTAGCTAAGGAGAGCCCTACTCCTACTCAAGCTGATCTGTTTTCAAACTCCTCACCAACACTGTGCATGCCATGGTTCTATTGCTATTTCACAAATATTTACAGTCACACACACACACACATATAGAGCAAAACATGCACATTCAGAATGTGCTTTATGCAGAATCTTGTGCTTAGTTATTTATGTGTCTTTCCATAGAGCACTAAGATAATTCCCTGCAGAAACCCAGCTGGATTGGGGGCAGGAGGAGAACGTGCCACAGCAAACTGCACACTCTAAGTAGCAGTTAAACTGCTTGAGACCACTTTTCTGCTTTCAAGAGCCTCCGCTCAAGTGTTTTCACCAGGCTTTCCATGTCTAACAGCCTCATGACATGGGAATCAGTAATGCTTCTTCAGTGTACTTTAAAAAAAAAGTTAAATATCTATAAAGCAAGGCCTCCCATACGCCAGATGGTCTAACCTCTTGAGTGTCAAAATCCTTCTGTGTTAGGCAGCCCAATTAAAGGGACATTTTTAGCAGCATGCCTCTCTCCACTGTGCCCTGCCTCCCACTTCAGCCCCAATGTCCCAAAGGGTAATTGCTCAGCACACAATTGCAAACACCAGTTTGCCTTAGTTCTTTCTCCCCAGTCTCTAATTGGGGGAAACGATGATGATGGTTAATCTAACTCCCGGGCCTCAGTGAAGAAAACTGTTTAAAAAGAGAAGACCTTAGAAAAAACATGAAAATCTTCAGCTAACTAGCACAGCTCCAGTTCTCCTGATTAGGATCATTGTGTTTTAGCCTCTTCAGCTGCAGCAAAGGTCTTGGTCATTTCCAAAAGACCAAAAAGCAGACATGGCAAATAAATAGCAAGAGGAAAACCACTGTACTCTAGTGGTGTGCCCTCATCGAAGGAGGATGTGCTGCAGTATAAAAGAGTGCCTTGGACAATTCTAACCTGTCACACCAGCCAGTCCTCACAAAATGCATCAGCAGTCCCATTTCACAAGACCAGGAGCAGCCACAGCCATCCTTGGGTGGGACCAGAAGGACACCAGCAGGTTCCCACGTCTGAGGTGGACCAGCCTGGGTCAGTGCTGGTGTGAGAACTGGGGTGATCAATCCCAGCAGAGGACAGGCCAGCAGGAGCTGCTGAGGCTGGGGACAGCAAGGCAGCCCAGAGAGAGGGGTTTGTGCAGCCCTGACCTGTCCCACTGCTCCCTGAGGAACCAGGGCCATCTCCTCCTCACACACCTCTCCTGAGGCTCTCCACACCACATGGGATGTGAGTGGTCACCCCAGCCATACAGAGCTCTGGGTATGAGGTCAGTGGAGACACCACGTAGGATGTGTGTGGTCACCCCAGCCATACAGAGCTCTGGGCATGAGGTCAGTGGAGACAAAGAGGTTGGTGAGCCCTATTTCACAGCTTGCTGAATGGCTCCAGTTCCTTTTCCAGCCTGCAGGAACTGATAATGTGGAGCTACATCTGTCCCTGATTTACAGAAGGGAGATGGTAGTACAGAGCTTCAGAACTCTGCTCAGGAACCTCACAGCAAGTACAACAGACTTAACTTAATGTCTTGACACCCTCCTAAGTGAGAACACCCACGTAGCTCAGCTCTTGGTCTGTTTCTGGTGGTGGAGGGTGACAGCTTTTATAAAGCCAAGACAGAAGATGGTCAGGCTGCTATTGAAGAGTTTAAGGTACAAACCAACAAGACTTCTTCCTGTGACAGCCCCAAAAACAACAGCGTTTGCAAAGAGCCACGACTTTAATGCTCGAGAAAGGATTGCTGAAAAAGGCAATCAGACACTAACGAAAACATAATCCTCTTCATCCCCAAGTGCATGTTTCAGAGATGATTTACTGTATTATGATGAAGGGAATCTCACATTCAGAGACTGCAGACTGCAAGACAGGGCATTACACACACGACAGCTCTTTTGATGCTACTTCAGAAGGAAGAGACTCTTTCCTCCCTGCTGCTCAGAAGAACATTGGCAGCACAGGCAGGTTCTTGAGATGTGGCCCCGTTCTTCAGGGCTGCTGGATGCAGCAATGTAACATTTAAAGCAGGAAACAAGAAATGGCTGGTTATTTTAAACTGCCTGCAGCCCGTACTCAAGCAAGGAAACCGACTGATGCAAGAGCTCCCTCCTCCTACTCTGGAATATTGCTGGGGGTTAATATTTGCTACTGAGACAGAGCCAGTAATACCTTGTGGGTGGAAGGACAGTAATACTCAGAGACTAGGACAAAAGACTACACTCCTCATGAAATGAGTTTCATTCCCAGCTCAGCATTAATTTATTCTACTAGAAAAAAAACGTGACTGATCAGTTTAGAGTGGAGTCTTCATCAAAAGCACAATTTATGACTACAGGCTTTACTAGTATCAGTCTGTAGGTTTCCAGGTATGTAAAATTACAGTTAAATAGACAGTGGGAGAATTAGCTGTGAGATTCTTAAGCACTTTGGAAACCACAGACTCGATTTAAGTGCAGAGTTGTTCTTATTACTCTCAAAATTGAAGCATTCATTTAATGTGTGGGAAATGCTAAAAAGGAGTGACAGTTGATTGCTGCCTATCAGAAAGACTAAAGGGAAAGGATAACATTTTTTAATCAGGAGGATTAAATACACCACATCACCATGCCAGGTATTAGCAACTTTTTGGCCACTTACAGAGCAGAGCTTATTGTGTGCCAAAAACCTAAAGCCTGTTTCAATCTGCATTACATTCTCCAGTTGAGAGGCTCTCCTAAAAAGCTGTTAAGTTTGAAACAAGGCTTTGAAAATGTGCAGAAGTCAACCCACTTCCACACTCCTCTTGCTCGTTTGACCATGTTGATCAGTGTGATGGGATTTAATACCCCATCCTTGAGCTTGTGAGGGAACCGTAGAGCTGGAACTTAGTTCTGCAGGTTCAGTCTCCTCTGAAAGCATTCACCCTGCATGAAGCTTTTAATAATTTCTGAAACCTTCAACTTACACAGGAGGATCAAAAGACAGACAGAAAGAGAATCCAGTCTCCACTACCCTGCCTTCCTTTCCTCTAGACAGATGAGCTCCACCCAACACATCTTTTATGAGGGAAGCAGGAAAAAGAAGTAGGCTATACTTTAATCAGTGGGGGTGTAGGAAGAACATTTCAGGAGGTGCATTTCCAACAGCTTTCTCAAATCCCATCCTGAACAGCAGCAGCCTCCCTGATATCTGCAAAAGTGAGCCATAAACCTCATGAGAAGAAATTTCCCTTGGGAGATCCACCACCTCCAGCTAAGCTCCAAGCCAGAGACACTGCGGGAACAATTCCCTGTGGGATTGAACATTTCTTCCCTGCTGGAAAGCACAAGTGCAGACACACAGAAAGGAGTGGGAGGTGGAGGATGGAGGACAAAGCCTAAACTTTTTCATCCTTGTAGGAAGATGCACATTCCTGTGTTTGAAAGGGGTTGTGGGAGAAGGTGGGCAGGACTCTAATTGCATCCAGATTGTTTTGTCCTTCCCCACTTCATCTCGCTGGCAGGTCTGACTGTCAGTACCCTCAGCTTTCCAGCCCTGCACCAGCTAATTGTGGTCCTTACACACACCCCCCCAGATCTAACTTGACACAATGCTGGATAATTGGCACCTCAAGAGAACAGGGAGAGATGGGCACTGAATGTGAATCACCTCCCGCACCTGCAGCAGGAAGATCCTCTGAGACAGAGGCTGAAGTCACTGGCAGGGAGCTTGCCCTGTGCCCAGGGACACAGTGGCAGGTTTTCAGACAAAATGACGACTTAATTTTCTGGTGCTGCCAGTCTAAAGGTCCTAAACCTAAATATTCCCTGACAGGAAAAAGAAGGACAAAATGAAAGCAGAGCAGTAGGCTTGGGCAAGAGAAAGGGGGAGGGCAGTAGAAATAGATATTTAATAGTGGAGTTGGAGTGTAAGTGGAAAAAAAGAATCACAAAATTCTCACTCTGCCTCCTTGAAGGAGCTCACACTGTGCCTGTGCATTTCTGTTGGCTGTCAAACAGAAAAATGTAAGTGGGACATTCAGCTCTTGAATCAATGTTTATTCGATAAGGTCAGTGCCAGAAAAACAGGTTTCAGTCTCAAGTGTAGGAAAATACTCTGAATAGCTGCATACAAACAATGGCAACACATCTGCACTCTCCCCACATTTCCCATCCCTCCCAGCCTTTACTGCAGAAGCAACCCAGCCCTGCAGAGAGGCTCAAGCAGGAGCTCTGTCCCCTCCCAGCTCGGGCACAGGGTGGGCAGGGCTCACTGCTCACAGTAATTGCTACAGCACACTGCTTTGCACAGAAGAGAGCAGTTTCTGCTTTGCTCAGAAATATTTACTTTAAGTGCAAGATAAATCAGCACAGCCCAGAGCACGACAGCTTTCTGGTCTGCCTCTAGTTCCACATCCTCACACTCACATCTGGCTCCACTGCCTGGGGCTCCATCTCCTACTCCTGTTCCCTTCACACCTTCCAAGAAACCAGACCTTCTTTAATCCTCAGATGCAGCACGTGAACCATAAAGACATGAAAACCTTGAAAACAGCTTAAGATGTGGAGTGCATTTGAGAGAGGAGGCTCAGCCCAGCCATCCTCCCTGGGGAGATGGCAGTGGTGGCACAGAGCTCTCAGAGCACCCAGAGACACTTCAGCAGTACCTGCTGGTGGTGTCTTCTGGTGGGGCTTTCAGATCCTTGCCTCTAAGGCATGACCAAGCTGTCCTCTGGGCTGGATCATGGAGGCCTAACTGGAATTAGTCCAACTAACTGGAACTCTGTCATTACAAACAAGATGGGGAAGGCTTCGAGGGGGAGGATGTCCTCTGTGTGAGAGACAGGGAAGCAGCAGGGCACAGGGGCTTAGCACAGAAAACAAAGCAAAACACAGAGCAGGAGACAGTAATGGGAAGAAAAAGATCAGAATTGGTACTGGTCAAACAAGGAGCAAATTTTCCTTCTGAATGTGACAAGATGGCTCTGAATGAATAAGAAGAACATAGTTACATAAAGGTCATGATCTCCGTGCAAACCTCCCACTGCCATCAGGAAAAAAAAATAATCCATTACAGATTGAGATTTCAGGAGCACTGAATTTTATATCCTGGTCTACAAGAAGGAATTTTATAAAACATGATTGTTTCCTTCAGTCTCTGTTTTTGACACTTTATCCAAACTGATACTTGTTAATCTTCTACATTCCTTCTATTGTTATAGAAGATCCCCTATTCTATAATGATGCTGCCAATTATAGTAATTCCCTGAAAAGAAAAACAAACACTTGCTTTCAAAGAAACAAAAAAAGATTTTTGTGTTCTAAAAGTATAAAAAAATTCAGAGGAAGGAAGAAATAAATAGCCAGTCAATAGTAGAGAGTATTTCAGAGGGCCTATAATCTATTTTCAAATGCAATTTTCATGTTCAAGTGTATCAGAAAGTCCATGGAATTTTGATTATTAAGGGCCAGACTCCGCGAAGAAAATGTAACCTGGGCACATCTGTGAATTTTAGCAGTGGTCTTCCATTATGCACTTGTCACCTGTCTGTTGAAATCCTTGGAGACCATTTGAAGCAATGACTTAGAATCCAAGCAAAAGCCCACAAAAGCCAAGCTTTAATGCAGCTTGCACTGCACCATCACACAGGAGTTCTTTCCTATTCTTTGCTACTCTGCTGCTTTTTGGCAAAAAAATTATTTCCAAGCAGACACCTGAACTGGCCCAGCAATGAAATCTGCATCTGAAACTGTGGCAAGGGGATAAACCTCCATGAATGCCAGCACAGTTCAGTGTATTTCTGCTCCACCAGTACTCAAATTTATTATTTAGTGACACTACCTCAAGCTATTATTTACTTACAACCAGTGCTACTTGACTTCTAAGAACTCAGGCAAATTCCATAAAACACAAGAGCAATTAACTTTGTTGGGAGGAAAATAATATGTTTAATGTCAGGTTGCTCTGGTGACAGATGTGGCTCCCACATGTCCCAGAGGCTGATCCTGTCTCTGGTGTGATGAGGCTCAGCAGAAGGGGCTGGTACTGAGGGACTTCTCCAACTGAACACATCCTGAGCTGCACAGCCAGTAAATTACACCAGGACCATACACTGGCCTGCATGGACACCACTGTTTGTTTTAGTAACAATTAATCAAGAGCAAGAGCCACATGATGCAGTTTGTGATAGTAACAAGATGGATGTTTAAAGAGAAGAAATGAAAGAAGATACAAGAAGCTCTTTGCCTGCATTTAACTTTCTCAACTTGGTCATTTTTTTCTCACTTCTGTCAATTAGAAAAGCCCTTCTCCTCCTTATATACATAGAATAAAAATACTTAGTTCCCAATAAGATTTTACAGCCTGTTCCTTAGAACCCAGGAGGATGCCCTAACTCACACACCACAGTTCAGCAGCTTACAGGGTACCCAAAAACGCTCCAGACACACCAATGAGCTTCCACCAGTCTTACAAAACTAGTATCTCAATCCGATTTCTCATACTTGGGAAAATATTCCCCATAAAATGAAGCTAAAAAATAAGGTAATAGAAGCACCACTCTGCCCCTCCCTGCAGCTGTTTGTACACCCTTTTCTCGTGCAATTTTGCTGGCACTGGGATAGCAGTGAAGACTGCTTTGGCAGGGAAGAGACCCATGAGAAACCACACCAAGGAGATGGTGCATAAACCCCCTCAGGAGCACAAAACAGAGTTTTTATATTGCTAAACTATTTTCTTAAGGAGAAACACTCAGACACAAAAAGACAAAGATATCAAAAGCCACCTCTGCCACAAGGAAGGCAACATCTGCTTCACTATCCCTCCATGCTCAGGTATATGATGGTGTCAAGAGGAGGAGGTAAAGAACACCACAGCTTGTCAGACATTGCTCTGACACCATAATCCCACGTGTTCATAGCCCAAGCTCTGTAAAAGCTCCGAGGAGGTGAGGGTTCTGGTAACTGTTTTACAGAGGGAGAAACAGCACAGTGAGACCAAATGATCTCCCTGATTGTCACACAGGAAGCCTGCAGTGAAGGAGGGAGCTGAGCACATCTGGCTAACATCAGCTCCAGAGGTCAGCATGGGGAAGGTAATGAGATGCCTCCGTGCCAGAAGCTGAGTTTTATAAAGCAAATATCACACAGAAACTGGAAAAATCCCTGCAGTGAATCACACTCACTCAGTATTCAGAGACACGCTCATGTTACAACCACAAGCACTTATTTAATTAGAAAAATGATCTAATTGAGATGCATCCAAAATTGCCTCTGATACAACACAAGCAATAACATACGTAGCTAAGAAAATATGTAGGTTATGAAGGTGTCTGGGTTTGTGCGTGTGAGGGAAGGAACAAGGACTTGCTCAGCAATAACGCTGAATACATTTATTAAATGCAATCAAGTTTTACAAGGCACTGAAGTGATAACACTGTAGCAGTGGAAAGTGCAAGCAGCAATAAATATCTTGTAAACACAGAGGTCACAGGCCCAGGTGCTTACGAGCATGGGAAGGGTGGCTTACTGTAAGCAGGATGCTTCAGTGCCTCAGCAGTGAGCTCTCTTTTCTTGGAGAAGGGGTGAAACAAGACAGGATGGATTATTATTTAATTTATTGCAATAAATCAGGAGTCAAAACAATTCAAAGGAATTTGTATCTTATCACTATGTAAAGAAAAATCAAACCTCTATCATTTCAGATCTAAATACAATTACAGGAACAAAATAGCTTTATGTTTAAACCATCTAACTGAGCCTGACAGATGGATACTGTTTATATCCATTTGTATTTATTGAACATAGTAAAAGACTGCAGCTGTTCTGTCAACACCTAGCTGCTTCCAGGGTGTTTGGAGCTGTATATAAATATAACAGAATTTTATGGATAAATATATTCCATGGAATAAACATGGTGAAGATACCGTGATATCACATATTTACATTAACAACCATAATACCTTGAACTGGTTCCTCCTGATCTTTAGGCACTTCAGAGTGTGGATAAAGCACGTGCACTCTCACACTCCAGACACAGAATTAAAGCTCAGAGATCAAGTGCTGCCCAAGGATCTCACCAGAGCTCAGTGTGAGTGACAGGATTAAGCCAGGCCTATGCTGCAGGCTTTGTCTCCAGTGCATGCCCACCTTCCCCTGCCTGTGCACAGCACCCCGAGCCAGCTCCGTGAACACCCCATAAATTCCCTGCCTGCTTTAATCTCGCACTGTGGGGCACTCAAAGCCAAAGCCCGGCCCTGGCCAAGCTGTCCCTCACCCACCCTGACAGCTCATTCCTGCTGGGAATTGCGGGCAGAGCCGCTGGCTGACCCGATCTGACCCACGCCAAATCTGCCCCCGCTGGCCACAGGATCAGAGAGAACCCCCTAATTAGCAGAGCTATAATCCCACACCTCATCAGCGAGGTTTTGCATATACATGAACGACTGCTCCTCATGTAAATCTCACACACTACAAGCCAAAGCACTGGGGATGAACCCTCACAGCCCTGCAGGTTTTCCTGGGGCTTCTCCTGCTCCGAGCCCAGGGACACGCTGGATTTTGTCTGCCCACTGAGCAGGGTGTGAAAAACCAGCAGCACTGCACGTGGCTAAGCTTCAGGTATTATTTTTCTTTTAAATTTCACAAATAATTATGGATTATGCTCCATCGCAGTCTGCGTTTACAGAACTGGTTAATGAGAAAGGGAAGAGGATGTCATTGGTTGGGAAAAAAACCCCAAAGTTTTAAACTGGAGGCTGCATAGGGCTGGGAGGTGATTCGAGGATCAGACTTTTGTGGGAGTCCTCTGGAGGCAGCTATTTTAGGTTGCTGAGGCTCCTAAAAAGAATTTCAGTGAAGGAAATGGAGCATTTTTCCTGCTATGGATTGCTCCCCCACCTTCACAGTCTCTGCAACACAGGCTGTCAAAGTGCTGTGTTACCTACTTTAATGCTTTTCAGAAAACACAAATTTTATGGAGCTCTCTGGACAGGAGGAATGGAAAGATTTTACTGGGAGAGAAGAGCTGTTAATCTGGCAATGAGAAAGATGATGGAACACACTAGAAAACAGATCAGAAATGAAATATGACTTATCTGGAAGCAAGCACACAGGTAGAAATGGGGAGGGGTATGTGGGGGGGAAATCCAACTTCCTTTCTGACTGAATTGCTGAACTCTCAGTCATTTCTAAGCAATGGGAATCAGAGTGATCATATTAAAATCATCATCAGCTGATAGCCAAATTCTTTTTAAACAGAAAGAGCTACCCTCATCTCCACTCTGCGCCTGTGGAAGGGGCAGCACAGGAAGAGAAAAATGGAAGGAAATGGAGAGCTGGCCTGCTAATCCCATATGGCAAACACAGCGAGTGAGTGCAGGCTCCCTGATTCCCCGACAAGAGCCACATCCCCACCAGACCACCATCATTCTTCGTCTGGAAACGTGCATGTGTGTGCACACAGCCACAGAGGCAGCAGCAGCATAACCACGACTGCCCTGCCCTGCCACCGAGGCCTGAACTCTGAAATGAGAGCCATCATCTCCACAACGGAGAGGGCACATTAACAGTGCTGCCAGTTGAGCTCTCCCAAGAGGAGCCGGCTCCTGCATGTTTACACAGAGCCGGGCTGACAAATCCTCGGCAAGGATCATTATCCTGCCTCTTCCCTGCCTCTGGTCGGCCAACTGCGGCTTTGATAATTACCCTGTAGAAACCCAAAGCTGCTACACCAGCATCTTAAACACAAAAATCATACTCTGTTGCCATTCTTCCCACAAACATTTTTATAGCAGACAGCAGTTTCTACTTAGGCAGCAGACAGACCAGAAAACACTGCTTGAAATGCTTTTGAAGTGGAGATGGGACCATAAGAGCAGATGTCTACCCCTCCCTCCAGGGAGTGCAGTGTGGATGCGATTCCGGTCTGGAGCTCCAAGATTTGGCTCTTTCAAATCACCCTCAAACTTCTAGTAAGGGCTGGGCACTGGGGTTACATCTATTGTGAGAGGAGTGGGTTTAAGCAGTACTTTTTTCTGAAGCCAGGACTCAGCAGAAGAGCAGCACACTCTGAGAGCTGAAGCAGAAGCTGGTCAGAGCAGAGCCTGTGCCTGCAGAGAGGGGCTGATCTCCCCCACTCACCTGGAGAGGGGCAGGGTACCAGTGCCTGTGTGTGCAGGCACATCTCCCATGCAAGCACTGAGTGTGGGGACACAGAGCAGGCACAGCAAGCCTGAGGGCACCTTTGGAAAATAATTTGGAACAAAACAAATCAACAAAGACCCTTGAAGTTGTTTGTTTCTGCTCTAAGTTCTGCAAATAACAAACAAGGTGTCTGTACAGAGGTTCCTGCCAACAGCTGCCATTAACATACATAAATCTTCCGTTCAAAGGAAGCCTCCAGCAGTCAGTTTTTCTATCTTAATTTGATTCTTTTGACTTTTCCATCCTGTCTGTTTTCATCTTTCCTCATTAAAAGGATTTTTTAAGAAAAGATTTTTTTTTAAAAAAAAAGCCATACATGGCTAATTATTTTAATGAGCTACCAAAAAAAAATAGTTGCTTTCTACTCTGAATATAAGCAAATGTCAACATTGCATGGGGAGCAGAGGCAGCACATCATCTTATTACTATACCATCAGCTCCTATATTTGATTAATGAAGACTCACAGGACTAATTTTACGCTGCTTCATTAAAAGCCTGGGGCAATTAGCATAAAGGTTAGACTACTACATTATTAAAATGTTATTTTTTTTAACAAAATAATTTGCTTCTTTTCCTTTCCCTTTGAAAAAAAAACCCAACACACACTAGATAGACAAAAGGAGTTACTGTCTTTTTCAGCTTCTTAAGTAGAGAAACATGAATTGCTGAATCTCATCAAGATTTTAGCAAAGCAGCAAAGCAGCTGCCCAGTCTCTACAAAAGGGCAAAGGCAGTGCTCTCCTGTAAAGCAACATACAAAGGGAACAAACAGCCCTTCTGCTCAGAGCACAGGATGGTGATAAAATTCAGCCAGCACCTAGATGGAGGGGGAGAAATCGCTCATTCCAAACAGTGCATCCATTTCTCACACAACTAAACCTGTCTTGCAAAGCTCTCCAAATGATGATCAAAGGTAAAAGCGCATATATGCAACGCTGCAAGAGCTGAAGTGTACATCATAAAGAGGCATAGGCATCACCTATTCTTTGAGGCTTTAGTGAGAGAACAGAGGAAGAGCTGCTTTTGAGCTTGCAGGTGAGCAAATCTCTAAAAGCACTTCAGACTGGCAGCCTTGCTGTGCTGTTGATTCAGCATCATGCTGGACAACACAACAGAGCAAGGGTCAAATCACCATTTCCCTGCTCCCTTTTTCCTCTCCATCCTCAGATTAGCAGCTCTCTGAAAACCAGCTTCCTCCCAAGCCTCCAACTCCTCCTCCTCCTCTGCTACAGCCCCAGGAAAGGAATAAAAACATAAAAAAGCAGCAGCAGCCCTAAGGAACAGACTTGATGAAAAAGAAAAGCTAACTGCCAGACAACGCTTCAGTCTGCTGCGGAGCTGCTTGGCACGTGGGAGGACTTGCCAAGACGTGCACAAGGCACTGCTCTGCTTGCACTGCCTGCTGGCACTCGAGGGGTTAAAGCAATCTAAGCCAGGCCTGCTGGAGAAGTACTACAACAGGAAGAAAGAGTTACAAATGATTTTTCTTGGCAAAGGCAGCTCATTGGAATAGTAGAAGGATTGTGCTTACTCCTCATATATAAATGCCAAAATGAGGCTTGCTGACACTTTCCTGGCATGCCCCGGCCCTTCCAGCGGCCCAGCACTTCAACCCAACTTTTGCAAGGACAGAAGGACACACAAGATGTTTCCTCCCCAGCCGACCAAGCCCTCCTCTCAAGTGGCACGATCCAGGCTCATGGGAAGCGCCCATCCAGCAGCACCCTGCGGATTCAGCTCAGCCTCTCCCTTCCCACAGCAATGCCTGATTTTTGTGGCCACTGTTTGGGGACGGGGTTGTGTGAAGCCACCAGCACGCATGAATTCTGGGGCATGCTACTGGGGACAGGGGGCATTCATGAAGACTAATTTTAGACAAGATGAAGTCTGCTGAAACATCAGAATTTTGCAACTTAACCAGCAGCCAGGCTTTTCCCTTACCCTGTTCTCCAACCCCTAAGTCACCCTGGCTAAGAACTGTCAGGGAGTTTAAGGTAACCCTTTCCCTGGTCCTTGCCCAGGGTCCACAGCCCAGCAATTTATGGGCCTTGAGAGCCACAGGCTACATCCAGATCATCATGTTTAACAGACACTAATCTTCCTAAGGGTCTAATCCCCTTGTACTGCTTCTTTAGACTGACACTTTTGACTTCCAGAAAAGTTTCACATGAGTTTTGTTATTTCATTTTGCCCTGCTAGAAGAACAAAAAAACGGAAAGGAAGAATAAAAGAAATGCTTATCAATTCCAATTCCTATCAGACTTACACAAACTGATATGGTTTAATTATTCACTGTTTCATCATATGAAAAAGTGGCTCCACAGCCACTGCAGAAGTTCATGGCAAGGCTTTAAGAAGATGAAGGTCAAATGGGTATTTTGGGAGTGATTATCTTGTTCAAAGGCACATGTGATGCAGCCTTGGCTTTTGCCTGGGGGCTGCTCTGGTGCCCTGAACAGCGATGGCTGAAGTGCTTTTGCAGCTGAGGAAAGAAGGTGATTCCCACCTGTGCCAGAGGAACTCCCCTTTCCTCACACCAGGCCCACTGAGGCTCAGTGCCCCGTGACTGGTTCATCACCTCCTGCCTTCTCTTTCAATGTGGAGCTGATCTCTGACACATTCATACTCAACAGCATCCAATTCCTAGCTTTTTGCTCTTTTTTAAATCCCTCCTGGTTCCCCTTGTAGAGATGGCTTTTCTTTTTTTGCTCCTGACAACTTACAGCCCAAACCAACACCTTTCTCTGTTGCCCCCCAACAGTAACAAAAATACATACCCAGAACTTCTCCAAATATCCCTGTAGACATTCAGATGATTATTCTTAAAAAGGCAACTGCAGGAACAACTCCTTGCAGTGGGTTTATATCTGGCACCCCAACTCCACAGGCAGAAATACACTTTTGCAAACTGGAAGGGAGGAATCAGTTCTCTGAGATCATCTGCTGCAGGCTTGCACCATGAGCAGCAGCTCCCTCATGGTTAGCTTTGTTCTGCAGGAGCCCCCACAAAGCCAAAGATTAAATCTCCAAACCTCATATCCCTTCAGGAAAATAAAATGGCCTAAAGCCCATGAGAAAAGACTATAAAAAATTCTAGCAGTAAAACCAGAAAATCTTTACTGGTTAAACTTTTTTTCACCAGACTTTGATTGATTTCTGTACCAGGATTATTATGAGCAACTCCTATTAGTTGAGACTTTTCTTTCCACATTCACATCAGAAATCCATGCTGCCTGCAGCAATGCCCACTCAGACTGGAAGGGTTTATGATGAAAAGATCATTTCTCATATTCATCCCACAGCAAGTCTCCTTAGTGTGACCCAGTACACCATGGCTGCACAATGAGGAAATGTTTGCAAGGCAGTCAAGTTTTTCTGTAAAAATATACATCCAGCATAAGGCTTCTGGGACTGTCAGACTGCTATACAAAAAAAAAAGACATTTTCACTGGTTACAATCTGGGGAGGAGGAGAGTCATATTTTCAAAATATCAGAAGGCAAGATACTGTGCTGCAAGTGGGAACTCAGCATGGACCTGCTATCTCCAGGATCAGAATCATATTAGCAGAAGCTAGAGAGAGAAAAAAAATAAAAGAACCAAAGAAGGTTCACTGTGCTGCTGTTGCTGAAAAGAGAAATTCAATCCTGCAGGCAGGGTGGTTAGGAGGAGGAGATGGTGTGATGGCAAAACAGAGACATCTACCAGAAGAATTACCAGCACTGATAGAAATGTCATCCCCATTACTGAAGAACACCCTAAACTGCCCTGATCTCACAGGGCCCTTTTTCTAACTCCATTCCTCAGCCTGGAAGCTCAGCAATCAGTCTTGTAAATTTTCAATTTTCAAATCCAGGCAGGAGGTTTGTTTTTCTTGAGCAATGTGCCAATGCTATTTTGTGCTGCACAGCTTCCAGTATTTTCTTAAGTGCCTTGAGAGGCTTGGCATGAAGGGCACTGTGCAAACGGAGCTTTAACTGATTGCTTCCAACTTCTGCCTTGTAACCTCCCTTCCAAATGAGGGATTTCAGCAGCAAGAGACACCCCTTTCCCTGCACACGAGGGGAACTGTGCCTGCTGCAGCACTCACCGACAGCAGAACAGGTTTCAGCAGTGCCAGGAGCAATGTCCCTCCCTGGCAGGGTGGTACCAACACCCCCATCCACCGAGCACCACGGATGGCTCCAGCTCAGAGCCTCACCCTCCTCTGTGCCCACATAACAGGGCACACTGGATGGTTCTCTTTTGGCCAGCCTGCTCCAAGGACTGACTGATGGTCCCTCCCCATCACAGAAACCATGTACAGCCACGTGGGGAAGAAGTTTGCAGCTACCAGAGAGGTCAGCCACAATCCCAGCTTCAAATTCACTAACAAATGAACACACCAGAGCCCGCTGAAACGAGCTCAGCCAACTGGAGCTGTTGGGCAATGACTAATTCATGACTTGCCATGGCCAGGCAAACTCCTTCTCTGCTTGCAGGCTCATGTGCACCATCCCCAGCTGCCATCCTGACCTGCAGGTCAGATCCACAGCATCACTGGGAGCAAGGAGCAGGGAGAAAGGGAAAACAGTATAATGCTTTCCCCCATTTACACTTGACTTGGGGCACAAAGTCACACACTTGGCATCACACTGTTCTTTGTCCATCATCTTTAAAGATTTTTGAAAGAATATCCTAATTAATCTGTGGAGGAATTCAGGCAAGATTGCTTTTAAGTATTTTTAGCTTATAAATGCAGCGTTGTCAAGCATTTTCCTTTTTCCTATTTCACAACTTTCTCGTGTGTTTGAGGCCATTATACAGGCACATAAAGTAGCTATAAAGCCCAAGATTATACAACAGCATTAAAACATAGTATTTTGGGGCTCCACAGTATTATTATTTAATTATAGTAATTTTCTTGCCTTTCAGCCAGAAGGACCCCCCAAAGTAACAGTTTTCCCAAAGTAGAAGAGCAGCTGCCTGTGAGACAGGACAAAGCAAAAACCTTTGCAGCGACTCATCAGGGGAGAAAAAGAAATGACAACTCTTGTCCTTAGGAAGATACTACTGAAGTTCTGCTAAGTGGGATGAATTCAGAATTCACTGGTGAGAGCAGCTGAGGAATTCTGCTTATCAAAGTTTTGCTGCTGATCCACAGATATAAAGCTAATAATAGTAGTAGAAATAATAATAATCATCATCATCAAAACAAGTCTTCTGGGCATACTTGCATTGTCACTTCTTATGTAACCTGATCTCACCCCAGTGACAGCCCTGCTCGCCTCCAGAGCAACTTCCACCCAATTGTGTTAATACATCTCACAACCATTTATGAATTAAGCTCTGTTTTGAATGCTAAGATAACAAATATTATTCTTCTTTCATGTCATGATTCAAAGTCTATTGGGTTGTAAGAGAATTTGAATCAATTCTTCATTGCTTAAAAAAAATACCAAAACCAACTACAAAGAACAAATGAGAAAAAAAAAGTCAAAGTTATGCAAGGTGATCCGTGAAGGACTTGATTCTTGGTGCTTGCTGCAGCCAAGAAACTGATTAGTCTCATTTAGGAGAAAATCAGAAGCAGCAATAGCTACTTGTGCTAAAACAGAGCCCAGACACTTCCCAGAAGGGCCATGAGCTGTGAGCACATGGAGAGCTGAGGAGGGGGTGGCTGAGGGACATGGGCTCAGTCCCACACAGAATCAC
This sequence comes from Lanius collurio, assembly GCA_020086605.1. Taxonomy (NCBI): domain Eukaryota; kingdom Metazoa; phylum Chordata; class Aves; order Passeriformes; family Laniidae; genus Lanius; species Lanius collurio. The sequence continues at coordinate 8,925,799 of JACBWW010000032.1, read as the reverse complement.
CCGTGACAGCAACCCCGAGCAGCTCTATTGCCCTCTGCTTGGTGGAGGAACAAAAAAACCTGCCAAGAAACAGCACTTTTCCCACACATAAATACACCCACAGTCAAGACAGGGGAGGCCTCCTCATCCCTGCTTCTCTCCTTTTGCTTATTTTCCATTAGTCACAACACAAATCAAACTGCCAGGCTGCCAAGGCCTCCACACAAGTCACCACTTCTGCTCTCCCTGGCACCACCAGCCCAAGGAGAGCTCTGGGGTGGTGTCCCCCTTCAGGGGCAGCCCCACGAGCTGCTGTCCCTCCCTGCCCTGCCAGCCAGGGCCCCCGAACTGGGGACAGCACCCAAACACAGGGAAGTGGCTCACACACTCCCAACACAGCTGCTGGCACCACCAGGATCACCCAGCCCAACCAACCCCCCTGCTCTGTACTGCACACCCAAAATCTGCCAACACCCAAATCATCAGGCACTTTAAAAACTGTGGGTTGACATTAAGTACCTGATTTGCTACAAAATCAAAAGCATAAAGTGATACAGAAATGAACATTTTACTTGTCCAGACTGGGATATTGCTTTAGACATGGTGCTGCACTGCTATTTGCTCTAGGATTTATTTAACAGCTAGACAGAAATAAGTTGGCCTTCAAAGAAGAGCTTGAGTCTTCCCTTTGAGAAAACAACTGAAGTTATATCTCAGTACTATATTATTGCCTTGAATCCAGAAGAGGACGAGGGTTGAGTTTCCTAAGAAATAAAATCAAGACACTAAACTTCCAAGTATTTGGGCTTTATTCTCATCTTAAGCAGGAATTAATTTTATCACATAAACAGACACAGATCTCTCACTTCCTATTAACTCCTAAGGGGTAAGGGCTAATCTTGAAACTGCTACTGAAGAGAGTCAACCTTAACCCCAATTTTCATCTCTATAGATAAGGAGCTCAGGCACTGAGTATGGTGTGGTGCCACGTGGTGCTTAATGCATTTCATACATGAATTGGTTCCTAAACTAACTTTTATTCAGATTACTTTGTAGAATATGCTTGCAAAAGGAGAGCAGGGAAATCTTGTCCATCTGTGTGGAGCTGGATGGAGTTTGCAGCTGAGCACTTGAACATTTTAGCTGCTCTGTTAATACCAGAATCCAAGTTTCCCTAAATCCTATCCACAGCCATCTTTCTTCACAAGTACATAGCACACATTTAGTAAAATCTTATGAAAGCAAGTCTCTTACCAAACATAGACAGGGACACTTATCAAGCAGCCAAGGATCTGAAAAAGTCCAAATGCATTTACACTCCACTTGGGATGGAGACTCCTATTTTATATTTTACCAAAGAGAAACTTAAAAGCTCCATTGATGATAGTGTACCAATCATCCAGCCACTAAAGCTGCCTTTGTCAACAGGTATTTTTCTCAACAGTAGATCTGCTCATTTAGTTTTGAATTTGAGTTTTGACACAACAGGAATTGTTTCATTGGCCACTGAAAAATGACCCACACATGGAGGCATCCCAGGTTCTCCACACTCATTAGTTAAATACCTCTGCATTTTTAATCATTCCCTCATCTGGAAGAGGGAGGAGAAGCAACCAAGGCAATGCTTTCCCTAAAGCCCTTCCCCCTCATATCAGTACTTCAGCTTAGTGCTACACCAATTGCCATGTAATTTATTTAACTTCAGAACTGGTGTGCAAATAAGCTTTTGGATGCCAGCCACAGACAGAGGAGTTTCCAACACAGAAACTACGAAGTCTTTATTAAATACCCTCAAATCAATGTCACAAGCAGGGATACCCAGGCATGCATGGGACTGGGGTAGAAAAGGATTTCTTGTACTCTGCCCACTTTTTGTTTAACACTTTTAGCTTTGTGCACTGCACCTTTTGGGGTTTTACTTTTTTACTCACAAAATAATGCCATTAAATGCTTACAAATTAAATCCTTATGAAAACATGTACTTGTCCTGATGGTTTTCTCTCCACTTCAAACTGACTTCTGTTCACAAAATCCCCTCAATGCAAACTCACTGAAAGAGTTTTAGGCTTTTTCTAAGTTGATTTGATTTATACAAGCCAAATTCAAACCATTCATCCAGAACTGACTCTGTTAATTCACTCAGACTCGCCTCACCTGGGTACTCTGCATGTTTGGAAATTAGGCAGTGTTTAGAGGAGGCAGTGCACCTTTGGTGGAAAGAGCACTGCACTGGGAGACTCCAGGCCAGTGAACTGAAATGTCCTTTCAGGCTGTACTTTTTTCCCAAATATACAACATTAGCTCCCAATCCTGTCCTTCTGTGCAGTACTGTCAGACTCACCCCTGACAGTGACACAGGAAAGAGAAGAATTACTAAAAGGTTAGTTAGAACTAACTACATCTGAATAGATTTTTTAAAATTTGAAACCAGGCTTTTTTTTTTTCCCCAGATCTAGCATTTAGGAGGATGAAGGCTCTTTCCCATTCATAGCCATACCAAGAGTTGTAGCAGCTTAAGTAAGATTTTATGGATAGGGTAAAACTGCACTGATGCAATAGAATTGATTGAGAAAATTATTTCATTAAAATGGTGCAGTTGACTCATATAGGAAATATAATTTTGATTTAGGGATATCAATTTAGCATAAATCAGCAATAACTCCATTTAAGATTTAGGTATATCACTGTAGTTTTCTTGCCTAGGGAAGAGTGTAAAAGAGTGCATTTGAAAATATCATTAGAAAGAAACAGAAGCCAGAGAGCTCCTGAGAACAAGAGCTATGAAATCTAGAAATTACTTTCAATTAGTAACTGCTAAAACATAAGCACTTCTGCCTAGTGTATGAACCATTCCAGTCTGCTGGGAAGTGTGTGGCTGAGGCAGGACAGTAAAGCAAGAGATCAGGTATACAAAGTTAGATTAAAAATACTTTTATCCCACCAACACTATCTTACCCAAGCAAAACAGTTCCTCTCTCTGGGCTGCCTGGTCTGGCACCATATTTCTGGTCAAGGAGCTTTTTTGTCCAAGAAGGAAAGTTGCACATCAGACTTAAGTGGAATCTGGCCCAGTTCCACAAGAGGAGGTTTTTAGGGAACCCTGAAAGACAACACTAAAGCCTCCTTTCTTTCCTCCATTCTCATGAGAGCTCCTCACGAAATTGAAATTTAATTCTGTAAGACAGGCAAAAGGAGCCTGAGTGAAGATGGGTAGATGAATGAACAGATGAGCTAGTCCAGCCACAGAACTACACGAGTCTGTGAGAGCTACTAAAATAATCTGAGTTCTTGCTATGCAGCAGGCAGTGGAAGCAGGTTGGAACTGGAAGCACTTGTCATGGCAACTGTCCCCTTAAATCAGCCTATGGAGAGACAGTCCAGTGCTCTAATATCAGAGTAAAGAAATTGGGACTGCATCTCTCAAAGCCCAGAAGATTCAGTAAGCAGGGAAGGCTAGAGAATGCCTTGCCTTCCATTTGCTTCTCCCTGGGAAGGTTTCAGAAGCCCTGCAAAATGGCTAAATTTGCTTCATTTGGCCACAGACTTTTTTCTTCTGTAGCCCCTGCATGTGTGTAGAGCCTATGGACATCCTGACAGCGAGTACAGTTATATAATGAGCTCCAGAGACAAGAATTTCATTTGGCTACAGAAAGCTGAACATTTCTAAGAAAGTAATTTTCCTTCTTACAGTGGTCTCCAAGAGATTCACCCATCAAAACGAATAAGCTGTTGAATTGAGTGAGTCTACAGCCTGTGCTAACACTGAGAGCACTCCTGTAATATCTCAAGTCCCTTTCTACTATCTTTCATCTGCTTTAGCTCAGTGTTGCTGGTGTATGAAATTTAAAGAGCTCTGAAAAAGATGTTAACGAGCCCTAAAGAGGAGAGTGCTCTTGCGATAGTCATTCCCAGGAACACCTGTGAACTATTGAGTTTAATTAGTCTACAGCTGGCACTGAGTGTGTGTGGAAAGACAGGGGATTTATTATTGGATTGCCAGGCCTTAAATTGGCTCTTCCAGCACATTTTTTCCCTGTTTGTTTGTTTTGTGATAAAGGACACACAGAGAGTGAGGGCAATTTAACTAACAGGGAATTCCCTTCTTGGAAAGGGTGCCAGACAAGGCAGCACTTGGATGCTGGGAAGGGCCTCAGAGTGGGGAGAGCCTGGCAGGGTGAGCTGATGGTGAGCTGTGCACCCCAGCCCTATTATTTACTGTGGGGCACAATTTACTCCCAAATCCATATCCTACAACTACAGAACAGCTAAGAACTTTTCATTTCAGCAACATGTTATACTTCTTTTCGTTACTCCTCCGGACTCAACACTAAAACAAACTTAAGAGGTGGGAACAGCCTCTGCTGCCACTTTTTTCTGCCATCTACAACACCCAGTGACTTTCAATGCAGGTGTAGCTGTTTCAGCACCAACTGTGTCACAGTATCACACACAGCTGCATGTATATTCATCAACGACAGTGAATTACAACTGTTCATCCTCAAATACCTCCAGCCCACCTGCCTAAAATCATGGCTGCACTCCCATCTGACATCAGTGTTCTCTTCTGCCCTCCTATTTACTAGACAGAGTTTGAAGAGAGAAATGAAAATATGCCTCACAAACTATGCAGAAGCCAAGCAGAGCCGTAACTGAGCCCACTTTGACTCTGCCCATAGCAGGCAGTGCCCAGTCCCCAGGGCAGCCGGGTGCCAGCTTCACTGCAGCAGCTCAGAAGCTGGGTTGGAAGCTCCTGGCATTCTCACAGAAAGCAGACACCGTTTGGAGGCTTTTATCTTGAATGACTCTTCTCCTACCTTGTGCTAAATTCAAAATACCTCCCCAGAAACAATGCCCTACTTAAACCACAATGTGCCAAATAATTATCATCCTGACATCATCTTTACTGACAGCAGCTTGTCTCCACAGCTGGAGTACGAGATGCTTCCCAAGCTCATCGGACTTCATCCTGCCATCACCTTGACACTGCCAAGTCAGTCGTGCTGACGTTTCTTCTAGCTGACATTGGAAAGCCTTCAGTAAATCTGTACTGACATCTTAAATTCTCTTTTCTTCCCCCCATCCTTTCCTCCTGTCAAGTCATCTCCATAAAATTGCCCTGCCCTTGTTTCACTTCATTTTGACATCCTATTGTTACCTCCACGGATCCTCTTTAGTGCAGCGCTTCTGTCACAAAGGCACAACATCTCCAAAGAGCTGACACGGGAGCACCTGGAGAAGTGTGCCAGGAGCCTCATTAAATGAATTAAATGTCTCTGTTATCACTTCTACGCATTCCCAGCAAGTTACTCCTCAAACCACAGCCCACCCCACGGTGCTACAAAGCACCTGAAGACAGAGTGACCTGCACACCCCGACTCCTGTGACAGCCAGACTTGAGCCAGTCTCTGATCCTGGGGGACACACAGAGGCTGGCAGGGGACAGCAGGGGCCAAGCAACAAACTGCCCACTCGCTCTCCAGTGCCAAGTTTAGTGCCAATTCACAAACTTCCTGCCATCTAACTATGGAAAACACAACAAATCAGACACCACAGTGAGCCCCTACTTTGGGCCGGGCCAGGCCTGCACTGCCCAGCACCAGGGCTGGCGGTGGATGGAAACAGAAACAATTCCCACAACCCTTGTTATCACTTGTACCAACACCTGCTATCACTTGTACCAACGCTTGTTATCACTTGTACCAACACTTGTTATTCACGGCCTCAGCCCCTGCGATGCAGCTCCAAACTCCCCAAACCTTCAGCCCCAGGGCTGTGGCCCAGAACCTTCCCAAACCCAGGGCAGCACAAGGAGGGGCTGGACAGCACCTTCATTACCAGCTGCCCTCATTAGCAGGTTCATCAGCCTCATTAACAGGCTCCTCACCCTCCTAACAGGGTTGTCCCCTTGTTAGCAGTGAGGGAACATCAAATATGGCCCTGCTCTGCCCCCCATGCTGCATATGGCCAGGGACTCATTCCATACTGAATATAATTATCAGGCTTTAAAATCCCCTTTAGGAGGGAACCTCAGGCCTTGTGCTCACTCCATGAGACAGCAACAGGATGTATTTGTGCCTAGTGGGGTGCGGAAAGAAGGGCAACAGCCCTGTGAAACCACAAGGGAGCTAAAATCCATATATGCTTTTGTGGTGTCTACTGGATTTTATGCTAATATAATATACAGAGAATATAAAAGTACTTTATATAAAGGGAGTATTTCCTAAAATTCAGTTATGTTTTGAGATGCAAAAAGATACCTGCTCTAGAAATGTAATAAAGCTGTCCATGCAATTAAAAAGCACTTTGTTTTATTTGCATAATTCCATACAGCTTTTTCTTTATGGATATACCATGAACTACAATGTTTTCCTGACACCAGAGTGTTTTTTCTTTGTTTATTGATCCATATTTCTTCAAGCTGTAAAAATCACTTACGACCCAGGAAAGCCACAAGGGCCAGACCAAAAGCCTGCAAGTTCAAATGCTGATGTGGATTTCATGTACGGCAAAAAACAGACCAACAAAATGAAATCTATGTACTCCTAGCTCAAAAATGAGAAAAAAGATCCCTCCAGATATTTCCTGAATTCCAAATCTGCACGATTTTCATCACAAAAGAAAAATAAAAATCCAGGCTGGGAGAAAAAAAAAAATACATGAAAACACAGCCTAACTGATGAGCAACAGATGTGGACATTATATGTCAGATATTTCTATTAATCAACTTCTGCTACACGTATTTTATGTATCTAGCATGCACCTGCAAATTCCTCCAAAACTACATCTGCAAGAAATACCTCATGTCTGTATTGTCTTTTGAACAATTTATTTTTCAAAAGATTATTTCAAATCAACTCAACCTACTCCTTCCTCCTTCCCAATGCTCTCCTGCACTCCCCAAGGCTCCCACTGCAGCTCTCAAACAGCCTCAGAGAGTTTCAAACACGGCATAAAAATCCCACTGCAACCTGGACACATGGACACACTGACACCACAACAGGAGCGAGGGTCACTGAGGGTCCCTGTGTGTGACCCCAGAGTGAGGAGCCTGTGCAGGTGTCACTGAGGGTCCCTGGGTGTGACCCCAGAGTGAGGAGCCTGTGCAGGTGACACTGAGGGTCCCTGGGTGTGACCCCAGTGAGGAGCCTGTGCAGGTGTCACTGAGGGTCCCTGTGTGTGACCCCAGCACAAGGAGCCTGTGCAGGTGTCACTGAGGGTCCCTGTGTGTGACCCCAGCACAAGGAGCCTGTGCAGGTGTCACTGAGGGTCCCTGGGTGTGACCCTGGTGTGTGGCTGCAGGGCCCTGTGACGATCCTGGCTGCCAATGCATGGCTGCACACTGAATAACCAAGCAAATCTCAGATGGAAGCACGTTGGGGATGGCATCACTACACATTTTTTGATCACCATTACAGCAGCAGAACATTTTGCTACTCTTGTTAACTCTCTGCTGTGGCTCAGAAACAAATGCTTGAGGACATGTACTACTACACTCCTACTGTGTGTACAAGAGATACACCACTGTATCCTCCATGGAATATGACTGTCAACAATTATAGTGAATATTGAAGAGATGGAACAGGGTTTGTGATGCATTTTCCTGGCTTTTGTGAAACATTTGTTCACCAGATTTGCTTACTCTCGAAATGCAAGCATACATGAGAGGTCTGCTAATCCAGGGAATTAGCAAGGTACTGCTCCAAGAGATTGCAAGACAAGAGTGCTCTGTTTCATACAAATGTCTTTACACAAGAAATCAGTACACCCTGTGAACAGCTCATCTCCCCAAGATCTAGCAATATATCAGGTGATCAAAAACAAAACACAATAGATTTATGCTTGCAACCTTTTGAAACAAAGGTTCCTGGGTTGCAATTGTTTTCCTTTCTCCCTTCTGAGCTCTGATAGTCTGCAAAGACATAACTTTACAGCACAAGAAAATAAGATTTAAGCACATCTGAAATAATGGAGCCAGAGTTGCTATCACATTGTGATTATCACCACTGCTGCCAACAACCCACACTGGAGCCAGAGTCTCTTCAAACACCATAAATTCCCAGCTGCCTTAAAGAACACACACCACCTTCATCTGTCTCTGAAACCCTGCAAGGTCAGGGGAAGGCTCCTGCTCTGCTGCATACGTAAAACAAAAACTGTTCAGTGCACATAAGTAAATAAGTAATAAAGTAGCAATACACTTCAGGTTTTCTGAATAATTCAAATCTCATTCTTAACAGTGACAGGAATACAGCAGAGGTGGCTGGCTTGGGGATGCTGAGACAAGCCAGTGGTGAGGACAGAGAGTTTATGATCTATAGATACCTGTCCAAGGTGGGGTCTAGTTGATGAATGGTTTCTTTCCACAAAAAGAAACACAAAAAGGCACAGCTGTTTGGGGTTTGGATGTTTACAACAGGATTTCCATTCCATACAAAGCATCACTGCTACACTTTTTAAATATCCTTTAACAGATGTATTAATACAATACACACTTCAATACTATGTCCTTCCTTGTAAAATCCAAAAGCACAGGGCCAAGTGCCCAGCAGCTTTACATACTTCCATGCACACATACACATTTGTACACACACACAGACACATGAGGAATTTATTTCCAAATGTGGCCACACATGCAACTTAAACACTTTTAAAGTGAGGCATCCATTTTTATCATAGGCAAAAAGAATTACAACTCAATTAACAGCAAAAAGCCTTTTCCTGCAGTTAAGAACACAGCACTGGTGGGAACATCTATAATCCCAACACTTGCAATTCCCAGCATTGACCATTCAGTCACACTGAAAACTGGACACAGCAACTGAGCCAGCCAAGGAGCCCCACGAGCCCATTCATGACACAGCATTTGAGACACAAATCTTCATGTGGACACTTCACCAACCAGTGCGTCAGAAATTATTTTAAAAAAAGAAAAAGACAGGAAGCAGCCCTACAGTCATGAAAATCTGATATAACACTATAGAATTCCATCCTCTCTCCACACCTAAGACTGGAAGGCAACCTCGACAACCCTTCAACATATGAAAAAACAAGGATGCACAGTAAGGAGCTCTTCCAAAAAAATCCTATCTGCTTTCCCCAGAAATTCTTCCTACACAAATGCAGTGATACTGCACCTAACCCTGCTGCTGACAGGGATATTGGATTGCTGTTAGTGGCTGGCTTGTCCTGCAGATGCAGCCCGACAGCAGCAGTCCCTTGGGCAGCGAGCAGAGCAGCTGCTCCCCGGTCCAGCTGCATGCTGGGGCTGGGGCTGCACACACCCACATCCATGCACTCCCTTCAGGTTTGTCTCCAGGGCTCATTAGCATCAATTATGACTTACAAACCAGAAAGAAGCCATGCAAACTGAATTCACAGAGCTCCCAAACCAGCCCACAGTGCCAGTGTCCAGGTACAAGCTCCATCAGTCTGAACATGTGGACTTTTTAACACAAAGGCAAGTCAAGGCACCTGTGTTACAGCACTGAGGTCTCCAAAGCTCTTCTCCTACACCACATTTATGCCAGGGCTTGCTCAGTGCTTTGCTCATCCCCCTGCATCTCCAGCAGCCTTCTGCACCTGAAATTACGTGCCTGCCTCCTGTCTTGGGGTGACTTTATGATGCTGTATCCCCTATCACCTGCTCTATGCCCAGACATGAACCCTGCGCCTTTCAGGGCCTTTCAACTGGGTCTGAGAGAAAGGGAGGGGAAAAAAGCTGAGTGAATTCCTCAGAGGGGTTGGTGCTCAAGGACTCACAGACTCCCCTGTGTTCTCACTGCCACTGCAGAGCCAAGGGAGCACCTTCCTGCTTTCAGCCAGCTCTCAGCTCTGTTTCTCAGGAGAGAGATGGAGAGTTAAGAATTCTTTGCTTTTTAGCTAGCCTGCTAGCTGAGGCAAGAAAGTTTCCCCCCCCCCTTCTTCTGGAACTGTTCAGCAACACCAGAACATCACTGCGAGGCCCCATACCTGGCCTGGAAGGGCCCATGCCACACCCCAGCTCCAGAGAGAGAGCCACACCTACAGAAAGGACTCTGAATCTAACCAGGTTTTCTCCACAGTGCCAGGTTTTATTATTTAATATTATTCATTCTTTTTGGTGCCTGCATGCACCCTGCTTGTCAAATAAACAGGTTTTTTTCACTTCCCACCAAGGAATTTCTTTCCAAACCTGGTGGGGTAGGGGCTGCTGAAACCTTCCTTCTATCAGAGGAAGTTCATTTCGGACGTTTCCTCCAAATTTGTCTCAAGCCAGGACACCTCCTGAACCCTCACTTCTTTCCTGATGAGGTGGAGAATCAGCTACTCACAAATTCCTCTTTCCAACTTTCACTGAGTACTGCCATTAACTAATAAGAGAGCAGGAGTGGAAAGGGGTTTTTTAAGTACACTATTCACATAAGCCTAGTTTTTGCTGAAAGAGCACCAAAAATAAACCTCTCAAGAATCTAGTCACTCATTTTCTCACAGCTTATACCTCCACTCAGCTTCAATAAGCCAGTAACAATATTGCATACCCAGACTCTGGATCACTGGGATCACTGGGGCTCAAGTAAAGCAAGAATTTAGCCAGCACTTACTTAATTCCAAATTCATTTAATATCTCTATACCCCCTCCACAAATAAGCCTTACAACACTGTGAGTCAATCAAGCCAGGCACTAGTAAAATATTTTTTTAAAAACCCTTAAATCTAATAGAAGATTACTGCATTCAACCGTAGAAACAATTTTAAGCCTAAATTTGGCAAGACACATTAGTTTTATATGGAACTAAATTATTTCCAAGTGTCCAGGAAATACAATTCAGTAATTACATCTATATTAGCTGGATGCAAATGAAGCAAGAGGCAGAGCTGATTTACCACCGAGTGGGTGAGTCACCCTGGCCATCCTCCACAGCCCCAGCCCCACTGTAAGGACAGGCTTTGCTGAAGGATGACCCAAATCCAAGAACCAAAGGTGCTCAAAGCACCTGGCTGATGGTGACAAGGACTTGAAGCCTTGTGAGTACTGACATGTGGGTACATCTGTAAGGTATCAGCTCTCAAGGCCCAGCTTTTGGGGAGCTCAGGTCTCTCTTTGTGGCAGTAACAGAGAGGTTTGATTTTCCAGCACCTGTGGTGTGATGCTTCTGGCCACACCACCCAAGGAGCCAGGTCCCAGGTGAAGACAGAGGGCTCCAAACCCTTCTGTCTCCCTGCCCACAGTGGTATCTCCTTGCTCAGACACCCCAAGTGCAGAAAGCTCTGTGCTTGAATTCCCACCAGCCCAGGGGACAGGGGAGCTGAAATGCCAAACGAGCTGGCCAGAGAGAGGTGGGGCTGAGGCAGCACCACAAGCACAGCTCCAGTACCGAGAGCTGCCGGCCCATCCCCACTCTGGGCCATCTCCCAGGATGTGTCCGGGGCACAATTTTTACAAGACATTTTCCTCCTGGCTGAAAACAGAGCTCACACTAAATTAAATGAAGCTAAAGCCTATCATCTGTACACCCTACAGAAAAGACACCATCATCATTGTCAAATGAAAACCTGGAAGCCAAGCAGGAGGCAAAATAACCTCTGCTCCCATCATGCTGCTCTAACAGCACTGCACTCAGCTGACAGCAGAAATGGATTTGATAATGCAGCAAGGGAAAAATATGTCATGGGACAGCATTTCCAGTTCAGCATTCTCCACCCCCACATTTTCCACAATAATTAATAACCAAAGCTGTTAATGTTTAAGTGATCCACGCTCTCCAGTGCAGTCAGCAGTGCCTCAAGAGGCTTTCCACTGGGGCTAACACTATTAACTGTGTGGATGCCTAAGGATACAAACTGTTAAATGGATGAAAGGACATTTCTATACTGTATCCAAACATTTAGGAACTTTTCTTTTAAAGCTGAACTGGCTTAATAAAGCATTTAGCGTGCCCAAGTTTTGCATAAATATCCAAAGTTCTTCCCAACCTTCAAGTGCTGATCATCATCGTGCATCGCTCTTCCCCATTCCAATAGGGCCAGAGCATCCAACTCCTTGCAGTCTTCCCAGCAAATGGTTATCCAGGGAGAACAGGCAGGGATCAGCCAACCCCAGGAAAGCTGATCAACAGGCAGGGAGAAGCTTCCTCTGGTTTCTCACAGCACCAGAAACTAAATTGCTCCCAATCATGGCTCCAGGACTCTGTTTTTGTTTATTTGCTTAAGTCCTTGGGAACCTCTGCAGTTACCAACACACTTGTCAGCAGTTATGGCAAGAGGGTATGTTAGCATGGAATTATAATCAGGATAATCACCAGGTTTTCCTGCTCCACCTTCTCCAACCCCTCCCTGACCACTCTCCCATCCCAGGATTAGCACAGACGAAGGAAACTTTTAAGACCAAAGCAATTTCTCCATTTCTTTTTTTTTTTTTAAGCTTAATTTTCAAAGAGCCAGGGGTACAGAAGTTCATCCTGCCTGTGTGTGTTTCCCTATCTGTCCCCCTTCTAATAACTTTTGAAACCCACTAATTTCAAGTCAATGTGACAGCAGGGCAGAGGTCTCCACACTGCCAAGTTCCCAGAAGTTCAGTGAGGAGCCTGCAGCCGTGCAGGGAAAGGCACCTGGCTTCTCTCACCTCCCACCACGGGGAAGGCTGCCTGTTAGCTCACACCTCATTAGACAGCACAAACCCACAGAGGAAATCAATTACCAGATAAAAGTCCATCAGAAACCAGCCTTCAATCATCCTGCTGCTCATGCAACTACTTGATTTGTAATTCTTCTGACAGCCTGATAACAAGGGCTGCCGTGGCCCTTCCTTGGGCAGCACAGGAGTGAATACATCAAGACCCACAAAAGCCATCTTTGTCTCCTGCACCACCACAGGCTCACCCATGGCTTTGCACTGAGAGAGAGCGAGGGCAAAGCATCATTAAAATGGTCACCAGGTACCAACAACAACTCAGGGACTTGAAGAATTTGTTTAGTAACTGGATGGGTTTAGAGCCACAAGATTGATTGTGAACATGCATCAAAAGATGGATGTTTCTCCCACCGGGCAAAGTTCAACCCATTCAAGCCAATATTTTGGAAACACTGAACTTTTCCTGAACATTTGGGTCTCTCCTTCCTTTTCTTTGTTGCTGCAGATACCAGGGACATAGTTAAGATCACAGCTTTGTGTCTGTACTCCCGGGCTGTGCAGATGCCACCTGGACACTGCAGCCTGTCCACTGCTGAGGCTCCTCACCTCACCACCCACAAGCTGAGCTCCACTCAGCCAGCACTGATTCCTCTAAACAGCTCGAGAGCAAGCAGTATCAGCTACACTTGCCGGAAGGATTTAAAACAAAACAAAAACCAACAAAAAGCAAAATAACCTTAAGTGCCTCACTAACAGCTGGGCTCTTTCTTTTTCCACTTAGGGACTCATTTCTCTAAAACAGAGGCTTCATTCTTCAACATAAGACTTCAAATACATGGAAAATCTGAACCAGACCTATCACACCAGGCTACAGTTTCCAGCAGGATGGTTTAATGGGCTCGTTGAAAGCATTCTTCAAATGTTTCATTCCTGCCATTCCTTTCCCTTCATGGTTTTTCTTTATGGACAGATGCATGGGAAATGGAGTAAAATTGGGTCCACAAGGATCAAGGAAGTATGCCCGAGCATGTCATATGTTCTGTGTGTTATTGGCAGGGCTGCAGATTGATTTATTTCTGGGTTTTGTGACAGACATGGCACTTGCAGTTCAAACAGACAAAGCCAGACTAGCTGCAGATGAGCAGGGACTAACTGAGCTCGTGCCAGGGCTGTCTGGCTGGGCTGGCAGCGTGGGCTGTGCAGCTCCACAACTCAAAGATACCTTGTGTAGCCCCCTCTATGCAAGTGTGGAGACAACAGCGACTGCCATTGTATCTGTCCGTGGAGCAGCCAGGGAGGGCACCTCCTTACAAAACTAATAACTGGGAGGAAATTTTGGCAAATGCCTTCTCTAATTAAGGGGCCAGGCAGGTTCTCTGGCCAGCCAGCCAAATTTGCCTCCACTCCCACCAACTTCTCCAGGATTTGTGTAACACTTGTATATGTATAATGTATATTTGTGCAGATAAAGGTATGTACAGTCTTTATCCTTCGGGCTGAAAGCTTGAGACCATCCACTTCCTCCCCAACTTCCAACAAAAACAACTCTTCAGGAGCTCAACAGGAAACAACCAAATCTCAAGCAGATGACTGTGTAAGCCTGTGAAACTCAGGGTACCGGTAACTTGAATCCCAAGTTTCTTCCCACATTTACAGTTCACAGCCATCCAACCAAAGTCCATAAACATCATCATCAGAGCAGGTCTCATGAATAAGCACTACTGCACTGGAAAAGTCTTCTTTATAGGCATTACTGATAAATAATTCTGATTTGTGCATCACTGTTAGTAACTATGAACTCAATTCTTCTGCTCTTCACAGCGAAAACACTGGAATTGGGCCATCATTTATACAGAGAGAAGCTCAGGGAGTTGCTAAATGCTGAAATGCTGGAGATTCTACAGCAGAGGTGGTTCTCCTTACATGATGACAAACTGCATGAGCTCAGCAAAAAAGATGAGGTTGGGATTAAGAAATTACTTTAAGAGTGCTCTGCCTTAGTAAATTCCAGTCAGACTCTCAACCTTCCAATACCATTTTTCTATGGTTCTGTGTGTATTTATGTTAAAGAACATGCACAGGTGTCTGGGCCCTGGCTGGGGAAGGGAGAGGACAATCAGGTGGGGAGGAGCAGGGAAGGAACAATCACAGTACAGGTGGAGAGTCTGGAGCTGAAATACATTACAGTCTCGAGAAATCATCTCGTATAACTGGTAGTACAAATTGGCTTTAAGAGACAACTCAGCTGGCACATGTATTCCCTGCTGAACAGTGATACCTATTCAAATGATCAAAACCTGTCAGTTCTTAAATTCAGGATAAATCCCAGACCTCAGAAACAGGCAAATGAAAAAAAAAAAAAAAAGTTCAAAAGCAGTAAGACAGCAAATGTTACTCTCAGGACCAATCTCTCTGATGTGCCTCCAGCTTGCTAACAGCATTCTAATGCCACAGGCACGTTACTTTCCTTTGCCCTCATATTTTATTTCAGTGAAGCCCTGTCCTAATAACTGATTACCAAATACCAAACAAGCTGTAGTGTTATCTTGCTAGCTGGTGAAATATTTAGGTCCATTTAAGTGCCATGCAAAAATGAGTCTGAATATATGGGCTGTAGCAGGCAGAAATAGGAGGTTTGCATTCAGAGACAGGAATATCCTATTGAGAGCCATTCCTCACTCCCAGAAAGTGCTCGTGCCCTCTCACCAGATCAATGCAAAGCAGGTGCTGTTGCCATAGGATAAAATGCCTCCTTCACATTTAATGTGGAAATTACCATTCCTCCACCACATTCACAGTGAAGGAGGAAGCTGAGTGCCAGCCCCATCCTCCAGCCAGGCTCATCTGAAGAACTGCTCACCTGTATAAAACAGCACAGGGAAAGGAGTGCTTGCTTTTTGCACATCTCAGTGGAAACAATCAGCCTATAATACACCAGATTCCTTATGACCATTGTAACATCCTCCTTTCCAACCCATGCAATTTAATTTTTCAGGAATATGCAAACATTTTTAAAAACTGCACAACTGTTTTTATGGGGCCACCGTCCACTGCAAAAATCAAAATCCACATTTTCAGAGCTGTGACATACACAAACTTGCTTCAGCTTTTTCTCAGGGCACTCAGAGACACCACTGTCCAGGAGAGAAAGCAGTGAGTCCAGCAGCAGCAGTGCTGCTTTAACTCACTCAAGGACTTCACATTTCTGTCCTGCCCCATCCTGTGTGCTCCCAGCACCCACAGATACAGGGGCAGTGGGAACAACCCACCAAGACAATTCCCACACCACAGAAGAAAACCAGATTTCTTCCTTACACGAAGGAAAAGTTAAAAACTGCAAATTTGGCTCTCAGTCATTGCTTGCTTCCAGATTGCAAAATGTTCCCTGGGTCTGGCAGTGAGGATCTAAAATAGCCTTCAAACACCAGTTCTTGAGAGATTTCCAGTCCAACTGCTCAGGGTCAGGATAAGCATCCAAATGTCTAAAACCTGCTCCAAAACAAATGCTTGTGCATGGCAGTTGCAACACACCTACAAGTGTACATCTTACACTGATGGGAAGGGCATCACTGCAATTTCTATGAAGTGTCCAAAATTTCAGTGCCCATTTGCAGCAGCTGCACAACTGGAATCATCTGTGATTCACAGGCTACTGTTCTTTCAGCAGAGCCCTCTCTGGTCTTTCGTGTGAGACAGATAGTTAAGTTTGACTTTATTTGCATCATGCTTGCCAAGACCTGTGAATTGGGAATTAATAGCTCCCTCTGCTCCCACATTGCAGCCAATTTTCTGCATTCACTCGGCACATATCAATGCACAGAGGTCAGATGCAATTTTAATGAGAACCTCTACTGTTCTATTTATTTTAATACCTTTATTGCCCCATCAAATTTATAATAATTAAGCATCTTCTAATTACAGAGAATTAAAGTCTTCTTAAATGTATCCCCCATTATTTTATAATAAAATTAATAGAATTGATTGTAAAATCTCACGTCTGGTGTACATTAATGTCTGTTCTCATCATTACACAAAGTTCTACTTCAGAAACAGCCAACTACAAAGATTTCTGCACTATCAGAAGGTCTGTAATAATCCATTTTCTTTACTGATCCTCTGATACCTCCATCTTTTCCACAGAGTACCATTAATGCCTTGGTTTGGCAGGCTTCTTGCAGAGCCAGCAGCAGCCTGGCTGCAGAGGGCTGTCAGGGAGTGCCATGGCACCAGGTACAAGCAAACTGTCCCCATCCCATACCACAGCAGCTCCCTGCTATGGACAAGCCCTGCTGCTCCTGCTGAGCAGTACATGGGGAGAGACAGGATTCCCTTTCCAGTCTAGATTCCCCACTCACTAGCTGAGAGAACTCCCAGAAAAGCAGCTTTCTGCTCTCGTTTCCTCACTTCCCATCACCTACAGCCTTTGTACTTTCACAGCTGCTCAGTCATCTCCACTCAGGCCCTGGCAGCTCGGCTGCCTTACAGCTGGGTGTTTCCTTGGCAATTATATCCCTTCAGTTGCTGAAAGCATCAGAAAATGACCCCAAAAGACCTCCTTTCTCCGTAAGAGCAAAAGGGAGCCGGTGGAATCACAGAGGTAATACAATTTTCAGTGTAAGTACATTAGCTCGTGGAACTTCTTGCCATGGAGTCATCCCAGGGCAAACAATCTGACAACCACTCGGTGTCTGTTCTGCACAGCTCAGTACTCACCAGCAGCAGAGAAAGAAACAGGAACAAATGTCACCCACTGGATGAGTCTTGACTTTTCCTTTCCTATTTTGGGGTTATTTGGTGAGAGAAGTATCTAGAAAATGAACTGCCAGGAAAAATGATGCTGTGATCTCTGGGAAACTGGCATTACAAAGTGAGGACTCGTTTCTCTGACTCTGCCCAGGCAGAATGTGTTTGCAAAGGGGAGTCGGCACAGTCTCACTGCAGAGCCAATGCATCAAGGTCTTCAAGAAAATGAAGAGGCACTTCATAAAACATCACCCCAAGCCCCAGAATTTCTGCAAAGCTTCAAGATGGAGCTAACAAGAACTTTCCTCCAACTGAAATTTCTGTGAGAGCAACTTAGGTTATTAATTACATAAATCAAAGCTGAGTTGCTAAACTTTGTGACCAGGAGAACACAGAACTGGGCAGTACTTGCTGCATTTTGCTTTTGTCACCCTGGATGTGCAGTTTGGTTTCTCTATCCTTCAGCCTCCCTCACTGCTTCTATGTTTGAGGGGCGGTGGATGTATTTTGGCTGGGGAATTCCCCATGCCAAGCAGAGAAGGATCCTTTTGGTCCATGTTTCTGCAGCACCTGACACAGCAGCTCCCCAGACCCTGATGTAACCAGCTCAGGTCTAACTTCTGCAGCGCAAGGCACAATGAGATTAGGGGCGCCTTGAAACCACCTGATTTTCCTAAGCACCTCAGGGCACTGGAGCAAAAGGCTGGATGTGCCTGGTATTACTTCCTAATGTGCATTGCCAGCTAATGGCAGCCACTTTAATGATGACACAATGCAGATTGCAGGCCCTTTTAGCACTTGTCAGGCTGCCTTGCTCCGAGCTTCCGCCTGCTTCTCTCCTCCTGACATGGCTCTGCACTGAAATGTTCTTTTCTCTGTCAGCTTTGGGGTGTGACTGGAGCTGCTACCCATCGCAGTCAATGAGTGTGAACTTCCTTGTGCCACGGGGCCTCTCCACAAGTGCCTCGGCGTGGGAGGTGGCACTTGTCACACTGTCAGCTCAGCTGCACAGCCACAGCTCAGGCTCGCTGCTCCACGGCAAGGACTGCTCTGGCTGAGTCCTGCTCCCCACAGCAGAGAAAAAACCCCGCAGTTACATCACAAGGATCTCACAGGGAAGGCGATCTGCTTACTCAGAGCAAGCCTTTTATTTTTAGCTTGGTTGGAGGAGGCAGTGGCTGTATAAATAAAGGCTGCTCTGAGTCTGAGTAAGCACAGTGCCTGCACGGCTCCTGTCAGCGCGATGAGTGAACAATCCTCCACCCGGGGCCGGAGTGGGAGTCCACAGAGAAGGCTCTGTTTGCAGCAGGGAGGCGTGGGAACCTCACTGGAAATGCTCAGCCCCAGAGCCAGGCACGGAGAGGAGCACAGCCCGTGGCACAGCGGCAGCACCCAGGGGCTCGCTGCTTTCAAGGATAAAAACCAAAGCACCCCAGCCCTCCACAGCAGGATCCCAGAGGAGCCTTCAGGACCCAGGTGCTTCCTCTTGGCAGAACACACGGGTGATGCCTTTATCAGCCTGGAGCAACAAAGTCATCCTTGTAGGCAGCACCTCCACCATCTCCTGATGCAGTCCCTCTGCAGCAGGACATCCACAGACAAGCACTTTGGGGAAAGCCTGAGAAGTGCTGGTGGGCTCCAAGCTGCTGGGAGGAGGGCAGGCTTTGTACCCTGACGGGTTGAAAACTGGTATCTTTGATTCCCCAAGCAAATCTCCAGGGTCACTTCTGTCTGCTTGTTGATACATTTCCTTGCTTCCTTTCTGCAGCAGGAGTCTAGCTGCTCTTCAGAACTTCTGTCAGTTGTGGAGTAATATCCAGCCGAGGGAAGAGCAGACTGAGTTCTAACTAAACACTCGCTATTTCATCTCCCTTCCCAAAGAACAAATACATAAAGTAGCTGGAAACATCATCCCTGACTGCAGTTACATGCAATATGCCTTGCAGTTAATCCTGAGCACACCAACACCAACATTTCCCATTTATGGGCTCAGGCTTCTTTTTTCTCTCCGTGAGCTATTCCTCACCCTCCCTGCAAAAGCTCCATCCTTCCAAGCAGCTCTCCCAGCTGAACAGGCCCTGAAACAGCACATCTCTGCTTTCCATCCGAATGGGCACGGTTCACTGTTTACAGCATTACAGTTCTTCTGAGCCTAATAATATTTGAAAGCAATAAATAAATTCATTGTTCTCCAAATGAGTAGGCTTAGGAGAATTTGTGATGCTGAGGAGATCCCCATCAGGCAGGGATGTGACAGCTTGTTGCACATCCTGCTGCTCCTGGTGCTCTCAGCCATCCTGCTCCTGGCACACAGACCTTGCATCCTGCAGATTTCTGCCACCGCCCTTGCAAAGTTACTTTCCAATGTGACAGCTTGCTTTTAGTGGATTTTTAAATCACTGGCTAATCCTACTAGCTGTATTTAGTTAATCTGGAAACAAGAAAAGACAAGGATTGGGTCTTGCTGTGTGTCCAGCAGGCTCCATGGTACGTGCAATTCAAACAGCCGGAGATGTTTCTCCTTCACAGCCAGTTCCTCACTCAGCATTAATGGGAATTAGGAGCCCTCATACATGTAACTTGATGTGTACCCTAACATATGCTTCAAATCTAATGACAGCAAGGCTCCAGTTGGAAACTCTTTCAAGAGAATCATTAAGTACATGCATAAATCTTGTTAAGAGTCAAGCCTATGTTTTGAACTCCAGTCACTGATGGTTCAAATCCAAATTTACAGCACTTCCAAGCTTCCTTAAAAGGAAAAAAAAAAAACCTGCAATAAAATTAATGATCACTTGTGTTTACATTTCTGTTGGTGCATTTCAGCAAGTAAGATTATATCGACGTATTCAGAAGTCAGAGACACATTCCTCATAACTCTATCAGCTCAGGACTGCCTTCCAGGCTGGGCTTTTGTGCTCAGCTCTGCACTCAGTTTGTAAAATGCTTGTACCATGTACCCCTTACTTGGAGTTAACTAACAACAGCTGCAGAGGACACACAGATAAGCAGAGCCACAGTGACAAGGCACCATCAGATGTGTCACCACCGTCTGGAGACATCCATCCAGCAACTCTGAAATTGGCTGTGCACATTTGGTGGTGGAGCAAGAGAAGGTGGCTGTTCCTATGCTACCAGGTCAGACCATCAGAGCTACTCTGAAATAAAACCATGTCCCAAAACCATCTAAATATCCACACAACTCTTCCTGATCTGCTATTTCCAGGCACCATAAAAAATAAACAAAACACAGAAGTTCAAAAAACCACTCTCCATCTGGGAACACACTTTGTGATTTCTTACTACGTATTATTTTATCCCCCAAGTGTTTATCCAGCACCAGGACAAGGCTCTGCTTGTAGAGATTGCTGTCAGATTTGTGTCCCAGAGAAATTGGTGCCCCTTGTCCTCCTTTCAAACTTTCATCTCTATCTTATGAAACAGTGAAGAGGTGAGTGAAAACCTGCCAGCCCTCCCCAGCACAGAGCCCCCCACAAGCTCTCTGCCCCTCAGCTGCATGTGCCCCTGCCAAAATGAGGAGGTGCCAATGGTACTTTGCATGGTAACAAGTCTGCTCTCACTAGTGATATTTCAGACTGCTGGCAAGCTCCTTGGCTTTAATTTGGGCAGCTCCAATGTTCACCCAGTGGCCACAAGTTTGACAGTATCTGAACCAGGTGCCCCCCAACCCGAGCAAAGGAGAAGGAGAGGGCAGGATTAAACAAACACTGCCTGCAGGAATGATTCAGAACTCTTTGGCATTCCAGAAGGAAACACACCAGGCAGCTGAGATCCAGAAAGAATATAAATATTCCCTTATTTATTCACAGACTATTTGTTCATTCTTCCAACACTAAAGTACATGAGACAGAACAAAGTATTCTATACCTGACATAAATCATTTCTATTTCTTAAAGCACCTCTTTCCCTGCAAACACTAAGGCAAATACATTAATAGAAGTTAAATCTATTATCATAAACTTTATTAGAAAGAGGTCCTGACCTCTTGGGATAGGATACAGACCCTATTAAATATAGTTTAGCATTTATCCTGGTTTGGCAGAAACTCAGTTTTCACTTCTTACCAACCAACATCAGAAGTGAATTTATGCCTCAGTTAGTTCAAACATTGGACAGAGAATGAGGCAGGGCTGCATGACGAAGATAAAATCCTGGCTTGGCTGAAGCTCATGGCAACGTGCCCATCAGCTCCCAGGGAGCTCCCAGCTCCTGGAATGGCAGCGGAAGCTGAGGAGCTCCTGCCTGGGGATGCTGTGTGGTGTGTGAGGAGCACCCTGGTGCTCATCCCTCATTCACCACAGGGCTTTGGGACACATGAGGAGAAGGAAAAGCTTTGAAAAATGAGGAGTATTTTCTTGGTCATGCATTACAGTGCCATTTGGGAAAGTCACGTTGGCTGCCTGTCGAAAACTCCCTGCGTAAACTTGGGACGCTCACAAAGCCTTTCCCAGGGTTTGTACTTGTAAAATGCTCAGGATGGGCAGCAGTTCCCTGCACAGCAGTGCAGTGATGGGGAGGCATCAAGCAGAATGAAATTAAACCAGGATGGGGACTAGACACTACTGCTGGAAATCCTCTCACCTGAGTTTGGCCAGCTCCTGATGCCAATGGAGAGGCATCCTCAGACAGGATTTGGCTCCCCTTTGTCACCAGAGGGGAGTCACCTCCCACAAGTCCTCAGCCACACAGGGACATCAGCCTTTCAACAACTGAAGTTAGGCAAGATAAATCCCCCCCTCAATAACAAGAAACAAAAGAACTACTCTCTGGTCTCCAACACAGAAAATGTGTTCAAAGCCTCTAAAGCTGCTCATTCAGCTGCTGGCTCAGGGTGCAGCCCCGAGTTCCCTGGAGCAAGTCACAAACTTGGCATGGAAACAACAGGATGGGGCCACATAATAAAACTAAACTTGTGTCCTCTGTGCACAAAGCTCTAGCTGAAGAAACCTCAACTTTCCCCTCCTTGCTCTGGAGGGCCTGGCTTTGCACCTCAATGGTCTTGAAAATGAAAAAGGTGCTTTTATTTTTGTTTTCCCAAGAGAATTATTTTTAAAATTGCACTTTTTGCATGTGAAGGTTTTTAGTAGCATGACCTCCATTATTAATCAGAACAGAATGCAAAACATCTTAAAGTAACCCTTCTAAACAGCAATGTTTATCTATTCAAAGGGGCAATTAGGGAGGCTCTGGGTTCTAAAAGCACCGAAAACTATTTCCAGTTAAATGCAAGGACATTCATTACAACTGTCATTGTCTCAGGGAGGACTGGAGCTAATACCATTGGAGTAACAAACCTGTTCTGTGCATATTCCCAAAGTCACCTCTCAGCCCTGCAGTCCTTGGCTCCCCTCCAGCCTCTCCCCAAACCCACAAACACCCAGGTGTCTCTGTGCTGTCACAAGAACATTCACTCAACTTCCCTGTTTCTGATTTTATCTCCCGCCTAATTACAGCTGAAATAACATAATAAGATTTGTGCTCCCTCTTTGAGTCTGATATATTTAATAGATTTTTCAATATTGGTTTATCCAGCTATGTCAGAATGACAGCCCCACTTAATGTTAATCAGAGGTTGCGTGTGAGCATCAGCGTTAAGCTCTGCACAGCTCAATGGAATTATCAGAGTTGCGAGACACCGTCGATATGTTTTGATCTCTGTGTCAAATGAATTTGGTTACTTGTTAATTTTTTCCCTTTATGTTTCACTGCTGTTTAATTGTTTTGTCATCTGTGTGTACTGTGCTCTGCCTAACTGCAATATTGGATGTTCAGGCAAATCAGAGGGCACGGTGTGACATTCATTGTCACTGAAAATCAGGTATTCTGTCGTTACCTACGTACCAGCAGCACACAGTGTGCCTATGCCTGGAAAGCCCAGAAAATCATTCTGGTGGTTCTCCAGTATCACTCAGCTACCAAAAAATATGATTAAACAACCCACAGGGCTTTGGCATTAAAGAGTGAGAACTACCTGAACTTCAACCACCCTTTAGCCAGCCTGAGAACTCCGCTGTGCACACAAGTTGGGGGTGTAAAGGGGAGAAGAATTTGAGTTCTTGTACAGAGCTCACCAAGCCCATCCTTCCCTGCCCAGAACACAGGACCAGACATGAGGGGCTGGAAGGAATCTTCCCTTCCCCAGCACTGCACAACTGCCTGCAGCCCATGGGTACCAGCCACGAGTGCAGCCCAGCTGTGGTATCCCCCACACAGCAGTTCTCTCTCTATGTCCTAGAAATAAGGGATGACCAGCATGGAACATCCTCTGACCCACTCATTAAATGCTACTGCCTGTTCTAATTGCACCAAACCAATTCCCATTCTCCATGGACTTTCATTAGAGCATGATGATCTCCCTAAGGAACCCACATGCAGTGTAAATCCCGAGAGCAGTGCCATGGGGTGACCATAATTTTTCCATCTCAAAATTAAAACTCTCCAGCAAGGCTGACTTTGTTTTAAATAAGTGATTTTTTCTGTTGACACAGAACCATGGAATCACAGAATGGATTAGGTTGGAAAACACCTCTCAGACCCTCAAGTCCAACTGTTTCTCAGGCATTGCCAAGCCCAGCAATAACCCATGTCCCCAAGTGCCACATGTACATGTCTTATACATGATACTTATTAAGGTCACCATGAGAAAGCTGAATCAGGCCTGCATTTAGATCCCAATTTTATCAAAATTCAACATGTGGATACGGGTTCAGAGCTGGTAGCACAGAGATCCAGCCATCCAGCATTCAGGAGTCAGAGTCTGAATGCAAACACCATCAGCACTTTCATCCCAATACTCCAAATTGGGCCCATCACACAATATATTATAATTGCACATAAACAAACCAGCAGTGGAGGAAGCTGAGGACAAAGCAGCTGAAAGACAGTCCTGTTTGATATGTGTCACTGTGAGAAATTTTGAGAAGTGTCAGGCAAGCCAACACATAGTCTATCCATCAAGAGACTCTATTTGGATTGACTGACAGATCATACAAAGCACTTGCAATTAACTTGAGCTTAAAATATCATCAGTGGATTCTTACAACTCACCTACTACGGTCTGCTTTGCTCAGCCTGGCTAATAGAGAATCAAATATATACTTGCACCTTATATCCAAATGAAATCATAATTTGGATGCAGTATCTGAATGTATCTGAAAGGCCAAAGCAGACAGGTTGGGGTCAATTATTGGAAATACACCAATAATTTTATTTACTCGTCTAGGACTGGGATGTAGGAAGCTTCCTGGGGCAAAAGAGACAGGAAATTAGTCAGATGGATTTGGAGGTTGCATGTTTTCTTCCCTAATTCCAATAATCAGCCCTGGCATCTGGTTTTCAAATGTACACCAAACACACAAATTAATATTCTTGCAGGTTGCAACCCAAACACGCCTTTCTCCTACAACCCACTCCAGCAAAAATCTGTGAGTCCAGCAAAAGCCAGAGTTGAAGGATCACGTTCAGAAGGAAAACTAGGAGCTGCTGGGCTGTCCTGCAGCCACCCAGGCTTTCAAAGAACTTGGTATCAGAGTAAATTCAGATATTTAGAATTCAGGGAATGCCATGAGGCTATTTCTGGAATAACACCAAAAACATGAACAAACAGGACCAGATCTCAGATGAGGAAAACTAAATTACAATTTAATTGAGCAGCCTCTGTCCTGATCTTCCAAAATCATGGTGGGAGGAGGGGAGATCAACTTGAACCGCCTTTAAAAAGCCTCAATTCTTGGTAAAAATTGAGCATGGACTCCGTGAGATTTGAGTCCAGCCACCAGTACTCAAACTGGACAGTTCAAAACAGAGACACTTCTAAAACCACCAGTCCTGAGACTCTACTCCAAGAGCTTTACTCTTATGCATGGCTCAGTTGAAGCCAAATCCCAAACTGTTATCAGCAGTTCTCACGAGGTTTTGCTGTTTTGCTAAGTCACCCTTCAGACTCTTCCTCCACACCATCAGGCAGTATCTCAGAGCCACATTTGGAGCTCAGCTCTGCACTACACACCACAGCAATACCCCCATCAGTGTGCCTGGATGCCAAACAAAAACCAAACCCACTGGTTCCCCCTGCTACTGCTGCAGGGAACTTTGAGGAAAATGAGCTCCTGTGAGGGTGTTGTGGTTATCAGCTCCTTGCTGGATGCTGATAGCGTGGTTTGGGCTCCTCGAAGAGCTCTGTGTGCTGAGCTGCCTGAGAACACTTGGGGCTCATTTTACAAGGGCTGCTGCAGAGCACAGGGAGGGAGGGCTGTGCACAGCCAGCCCAGCTTAACCCTTCCCTGCCTCACTGCCACCAACCATGCTTGCCTGAGACTTTTCTCTCCCAGGTGAACATTTCTTTTTCCCCCCACCTTGACAAAACAGGAGGCAGCTGCTCTGATAGGAACCAATTTTGCTGGCTGCTGAAGTGGAATCTGTGTGCACACTGCAGACAGGGAATCAATCAATCACAGAATCACAGAATGGCTTGGGCTGGGAGTGACCATAAAGCCCAGCCTGTTCTACCCCCTGCCATGGGCAGGGACACCTCCCACTGTTCCAGGGTGCTCCAAGGCCAGGCTGGACAGAGCTTGGACACTTCCAGAGATCCAGGGGCAGCCACAGCTGCTCTGGGCACCCTCTGCCAGGGCCTGCCCACCCTCACAGGGAAGAATTTCTTCCCAATATCCCACCTACCCCTGCCCTCAGGCATTAGGAAGACATTCCCACTTGTTCTGTCACTTGAGGCCCTTGAAAAAGCCTTTCTCCATTTTTCTTGCAGACTCCCTTAAGGCGCTGGAAGCCAACAATTAGGTCAGCCTGGAGCTTCTCTTCTCCAGGCTAAACAATCCCAATCTGTCAGCCTTTCCTCCTAGCACAGGAACTCAGGAATAAAACTGGTACCTACATGCCAGTCTGTGAAGCAAAGTGCACACCAACTATTTCTAAAGCTTTCCCAGATCCAGATGTAAACCCAGCTTATAGCAAATCTGTGCTAAATCCTAAACCCTCTCCTGTTCCCTTCTCTCCATAGGAATTCCTGCAGCTTAAAACTCTCACCCTCACCTGCCCTGTCCTGAGAGGGCCAACCAGAGCCATCAACAGGCCAGCACTGCACCCCGGGGTCCCTCAGCAGGCCAGCACATAAACTCAGTCTCTTCCTTCCCAGCATGATCTCTGAGCATGACCAGGGCAGGTTTTGTGGCCGACCCCATTTGCACCCATCAGCACCTGCCTGTGGGGGATAGGACATGGGAGCTGCTCTCAACAACAAAGTCAATAGGATTCTTCTGCTTTGCATTAACACATCTGGGGTCAGCTCTTAGACAAACAGATCAATACAATATCAATAATTCCAGGTGCAGCTAAGCGTGGTCCTGGGCTGCTAAGAGGTGTCAAAGGCCTATTCCAAGAAGCACAACAACTTCCTCTCCCTGGGAGGCCATGGGGCAGGTGTGCACCCACAGCAGGCACTATTTCACTGTGCTCCACAAGGACAGAAAGATTAAAACGAGTAGCCTGAAGAGACTCAGCAGGTGACCAGTGGTGTCAGGCAAGTTCAGCGGTGCCCCTTCCTTCCCCTGCCCAAGACACAGAGGTTCCCATCCCAGGATTAAACATCCCTGTGTGCTTCTGAATCAAAAGACACTGAGAGCCCCTCTCTTGTTACTTGGCCTTGTTTTACTCAGTGCCCTTTGTAGTATTTCTCAGAAGATTTAAAGCAAAAAATGTTCACTGAACTTCCTTTCTCCACTGGCTCTTTTGCATTTAATTTAAGGGTTTGCTTATTTGTATTTCAAATAGAATTGGAAATGAACACGACTGTATTTAATTCCTTGTTATTCCACCAGGAACATCAAGGGACATCACTGCAGCTCTTGGAGTAGGTTTGCTACCAAGTCAGAGAGCACAGGTTTGTATAGCTCCTAAAGCTCACAGGAGCCATCCAAGGCTCCTGCTCAGCACAAGAGAAGGAGCTGAAGATGTGGATGCTGGAAGGAGGGGAGGGAGATGGGACACAGCATTGCAGATGTTGCAAAGCAGCATTTTTATGTTTGTCCTTGTCAAAACTGGTACTCACCACCACTTCCTTGCTTTCCCTAACCAAGACAGATCCCATAGACTCATATTCCTCATGTGCTGCCTCTCCTCCACATCCACCTGAGCCAAACTGTTCCCCTTCCTCCAAGGGGCCAGTGCCAGGCACATCCTGGGCTTCCCAACAAGCATCACAACTCTGCTCCCTCAAAAAATTGTGTTCCCTTTGGAACAAATCTGATGTTTAAGGAAATGAGGGAGCCCAAATCCAGTCATCACTAATGACAATATATTGCCAGGCTCCAAGAGCAGCACAGCCTGGCTAAGAGACAATTCTTGCAGCTTAACTGATTATTTTTATTTGTTCTCTTACCATTCTCCTCACCATATCCCAACTGCAACAGGCAATGGCAAGCTGCCCATGCCAGTGCCACTGACAAACGCTCATCAGAGCTCTAATTACTGCCAGTGGTGGAAAAGGGCTGTCAAATCTAATCCTGGCAAACACTGTGGTATGCCAACCTAAGCTTTATCCTGCTCCTCAATGCCCTGGGTGGGGATTTCTGTTGTCTTTTTACGTGGGGTTATGGTAGCACGTGTCTCAGCTGGTGGCAGTGAGGATTCCTTCCTGCTCAGTCAGTAACTGGTTTTGCAGCTCACTGGTGCTGCCCTCTTAGGTTCCCTCCATAAATACCCCCACCACTGCATCACTAAGGGCCACAGCACGGGCAGGACAGGGTGCCCCCTCTCAAGAGTAAAGGAAGTTCTGCTTGGAGATAAAATCCAGGCCCAAGAGTCACCTCAGCAACAAAGAGTTTGCCTGGGTATTTTCATTTCCAGCAGTGTTTGGATTTTTATAAGCTGGTCTTGTAAGAGGGTGGCTCTGTCTCGTTCACCTGGCAGAAGAGCTGTGTACATTTTGGACACTGAACAGCCACATACCTTTCTTCATTTACATACATAAATAAAACATACCAGAAATTGAAAAGCAAACTATATATATGTAGCCTCCTCCCTACAGAGTTTATTTTTAAATCTAAGAGTCCTTTAGCTTTTTAAATACTAAAATGCAGACCCACATCTAGGACCTTCAGGGTTAGAGAAAGCACTAAAAAAAGCAACCAGTAATAAACCAAAATCCATAAAAAAATGGGTGTTTGAGTGCTCAGATCCTGAGTCAGTCACAAAACACTCCTGCTGACTGTGGTTCCCCATTCCCACTTTGCCCAAGTCCATCAGACACAGCACACACAAGCAGTGGTTACTCACAGAGACATCCTTCCCCCTCTGCTCAGTGGGATGTAACATCCACAGGGACAACACCCACTTGGAAGCCGTTCAGGCTCTGGGGCAGCACAAACACCCCTCCTCACCCTTCTTTGCAAACCACTCCCAGGAATTCAAATGCCTTTGATGACCAGCACCCATTTGCTGTAATTAGGGAAAATACCATCTCCTTCCAAAAATTTCTACAGATCACAACCTGTGAACTGAGAATCACAGGCAAAAAGAAAATCTATGATGTGGTTTGAAAACAAACTCTAGATCAACCAAGTCCCCTCACCAGAAACCTTTTTCTTTCCCTCCAACTTGACTAAAAGCTCTTCACACCTTAAAAGACGGGGACAGAAGTGAGAAAAATAGGCTCTTTACCTACAGAAATCTGTTAGATGACAACGTGTGATCTGTACATGGGGAGGGCTTTTGTCTTCAAGGCAGTTTTATGCCTTCTGGCCCAAATTTCCTTTGTGAGCATCAGGGAGTCGCTGCAAACCCAACCTGTTCCCACAGGCAGGGCCCAAGCCACACTGGGGAAATGCTGTCACACACCCCAGGGTGACTGTGAGCCCATGGGCCACCCTGAGCCCACGGGCCACCCTGAGCCCACAGGCCAGCCCGAACCTATAGGCCACCCTGAGCCCATGGACCATCCTGAGCCCGTGGGCCACTCTGAGCCCATGGACCATCCTGAGCCCGTGGGCCACCCTGAGCCCATGGGCCACCCTGATCCCACAGACCATCCTGTGTCCACAGGCCAGCCCGAACATATAGGCCACCCTGAGCCCATGGGCCACCTTTGAGCCTATAGGCCACCCTGAGCCCATGGACTATCCTGAGCCCATGGACCACCCTGAGCCCATGGGCCACTGAGGCTGTGGGCCACTCTGAGCCCATGGACCATCCTGAGCCCATGGACCATCCTGAGCCTGTGGGCCACCCTGAGCCCATGGGCTACCCTTAAACCATGAGCCACTCTGAGCCCATGGACCATCCTGAGCCCATGGGCCACCCTGAGCCCACGAGCCACCCTGAGCCTATGGGCCACCCAGAACCCACGGACCACCCTTAACCCACAGGCCACCCTGAGCCCACGAGCCACCCTGAGCCCATGGACCACCCTGAGCCCACGGACCACCCTGAGCCCATGAGCCACCCTGAGCCCATGGACCACCCTGAGCCCACGGGCCACCCTGAGCCCATGGACCACCCTGAGCCCACGAGCCACCCTGAGCCCATGGACCACCCTTAACCCACAGGCCACCCTGAGCCCATGGACCACCCTGAGCCCACGGACCACCCTGAGCCCATGGGCCACCCTGAGCCTATGGGCCATCCTGAGCCCGTGGGCCACCCTGAGCCCACGAGCCACCCTGAGCCTATGGGCCACCCTGAGCCCACGGACCACCCTGAGCCCACGGACCACCCTGAGCCCACGGACCACCCTGAGCCCACGAGCCACCCTGAGCCCACGGACCACCCGGAGCCCACGGACCACCCTGAGCCCACACCCAGCCCAAGCTGCTGCCTCCAAGCCATCCGTGGAGCACCAGGTGTAGTGAAATTCCCCAGGCAAGGTGAGGGAGTGTGAGGGGATACAGGACCTCAGGACAGAGCCATCGTTCTCTTGTGTGTGCCATGAAATGGTGCCAGGCTCATTGGGGCAAGTCCTGGCCGGACAGACCGCTCTCATTTCCCTGCCCAAGCGGGGAAGTCGCTGCCAGAGGGGCTGCAGCTGGGAGGCTGCAGTGCCCAGGCCAGAACCTCTCCTTCTCCAGCCCTGGGAACCTAATTCAGAAATTACTCTGCCATCTACAGAGGCAGAATGATGCCTGGAAGCGCCGTGTCCCACACCTGTGCTGCCCCTACAGCCGGTGCCAGCTGAGCCAGCAGTGCCTGCAGGGCATGCTGCACCCAGGACTGTGTCCTGGGCAGGACCTGCAGCAAAGCCTGCAACACACTGCTCTGGGAAAGTAAAAGAAAATAGAGAAGGAAGACAAACAGCACCCTTAACCTCCCCACGTGCCCACAGAGCGACACCTGCTCACCCACATCTTCAGCCCAGCCATCATTAGCTGCCAAGGAATGCCATAAATGAAATATAACTTCAGAGGTGGCACTGAAAGACAGACTGGACTAGGAGACCAAGCTTAACCCACTCCCCCCCTAACACAGACCTGTAGGACTGCATCTGGTCTGAGGGGAGGACAAGCAAGTCCTGATGTCAAGTGAAAGAAGGGAGGAAGGGAAAGAGGCTCAAGTGATTATGCAAATCAAACTCAAATTGAAATTTCAGCCTAACCTGCTGGGAAGAAACTCACAAACTAGGGCAATTAGAAGAAGCAATTATTACTAGATATAAATAAGAGAGATAATTTCATTTCTCATTGAAGCTATAAGGGCTTTGGGACCTCAGCAACAGAGACAGAGAAGTTTCCAGTAACACAAGGGGTGGCTATTGCTCCTCCTCTACAGTAATGGCACGTGTCTTATTCCCACAAGGAAAGATAAATCAGCCCATCTGTTTTCACCATGGGGCAGAGTTTTACCTTTGTGGCCCCAAAGACCCCAGCTGAGATGTTCACCATATGCTGCTGCTGCTGCCATGCCAAATCACTGGGACAAAAACCCCAAAACAAGCCCCATTTTTGGCACCATCTAATATTCAGGGAAATGGACCGGATGGGGAATTTAGGATGACTGAAGGTTTCATGCAATCCCTCGTGAGAAATTATGACCTATTTCCTTCCTTTGATTGTATATCCTTCCTGAACTGACTTTTGGATCATTCAATATTAAAAATGCATTGCCCTATAAATAGGCAGGGTAAAGAAACATTCCTTGCACTTTAAATCACTGTGCTTGAGATTACATTCAAGCCTTATTACTCTAAAGAGACCTGGGATCTTCTAAATGACTGAACTGGGGCAGACATTTTTCTAACAAGATCCTAAAAGTATTCAAGTCCATCCAGGCAGCAATGTCTGGCCTTTGTTTGAAAGAAGAGATTTCTTGTTCTCAGCAATGCTAGAAAAGCAATGTCATGTCATGTTTACTACCTCCCCTCTATTGACTTCTGCAGCTGGTGAATTTTTTATGACAGAAATTACAAATATTTAGCCTGCTGATGGCAGGATGAGCCAAGTATTCCCAAGGCTCATGCACACCAGCGTCCTTTGTTTCCTGGTTTCAGCTGCCCATGTTAGAGCTGCTTACATCCTTGCATCTGCTGGCACAGCAGTGGGAAGATGCACGTCAGCCATCCCAGGGACTGGAGCTACACCACAGCCACTTCTCCCCTCCGTGCATGTCCCCTGGCACACCAGGGCAGGGAGGCTGTGACAGAGACAGGCCACAGGTGACAACGTGGAAACCCAGAATGGCGCTCACTGAGCAACTTCTGGGCTGGCTGGGGATCCCCACCCAGCCAAATACAGGTAAAGTGTGCAAATCCTCACACTGGAGATGCCTCAAAACATGGTGTACCAGGTGTAGGGTGCCAGTAGTGGCTGTGGGTTATGTGTCTCCCTGGACTCCTCCAGCACAGAACACCCCCAATGCAAGTGCTGGCTTTCAGTTTAAGTAAATGTCATAAAACAGAAGTTCTTAGGATTTTGTTAGGAATGTTCTCTTTTTGCCCACATACTTTCTGCACAAGGCACTGCACCATATGAGTTGAGCAACTCTATTATTTTTAATTCCTCCACGACAGCTGTTGTTTATTACTAACTGAAACACTTTTTGTCTAGATAAAAATATCTGTGATTTGCATTGCGGGGAGAGCATCCCCCACACTGGCACAGAGGCCATGTCTGTATTAGGCTCTGGAAACGTGAGGACAAGGAGAATTAGCATATCTGACGAGGCTTTAATCAGCCAGCCCTGGCAGCAGAAGGTACAGGGGCTGTGGAGATGGAGCTGAGAGCCCAGTGAGGGCACACATTGGTGGGTGCCTGAGCAGCCATCCAGGCTGAAGCTTGTGCCAATGCATCTTCATTGTTATCAGCATCCAGTGCAGACAGATCAGTGTCAGGTGGACATTCCAGCACTCCCCAGGGCTGGAACACATCATGGAGGAGGAGAGTCCGAAGGAGATGTGCTTGTTCAAGAGGAGGAGAGTCTGAGGAGACTTTCTTAGAGCCTTCGCCCCACAACTCAGGGTGTAGGGCAGATGGGGACAGGCTTCAGAGGAGCAGAGCACAAGGACAAGCACATTGCAGCAGCAGACACTGCAATATCAGAAAACAATTTTCACCATGACAATAATCCAGCACTGGGAGGCCAGGGAATTGGCACCTTGGATGTGTTCAAAACTCAGAGGAGTATGACCCTGAGCAAGCCAATCTAAATGTGAGCTTGGCCTTCTTTGAGGAGTTGGACCAAAGGATCTCCAGCCCAACTTCCAGCTGGATCAAAGACCCTTCTAACCCTCACTATTCAGTAATTCAAATCATGCTTCATCTCAACTCCAGACATATCAAAATTATCAAATTTTAGCATTTGGTAATGAAACACTTTGATGTAGGAAAGTAGGGGGCTCAGACCATACTAAATAGCAGCTGCCCTTATTGATTCAACAAATAATCACGTGAATCTAAATACACACATTTTAGAAATGTAAATAAATGCATTAGCTGTATATCAAATCACACCACATTATGCCAGCTCAATAATATGATCACTCAATATACTATGAAATGCAAAAAGAAAATGGGAGAAAGGCACACACATAAAACTACCCTGCAAAATTCCCCAGCTAAGTTCTGACATTTTCTAGATCTACATATTTTTTATTTCCAAAATGTTTCTCCATGGAAATTATATGAGAATTGACACATTTTTATAAACATATAATTTATAACAAATCCTTTGTTTTATTTTTAATCAAATAGGTTTTGGCAAAACATTTTTCCAGCTCTGCTTGTAAGACCCTCCCTGCTCCTGCAGGAGAAAGGAGAATGCTCTGGGCTTTGCTAACACCCATTTTGTCACTGCAAGAGGTATGCATGGGATGCATTTGTCTCATGTACAAGGGACAACTCCAGGTGGAGCAGTGGCCACCCCAGCAGATGGAGACCTCAGGGACCACATCCAGGTGATGCTCCCACCTCTCACCCTGTGGCAGACACCAGAGAACTGCCAGAGCCTGCCCAGCTCCTGTGCAGCTCCCCAGAGAGCTGAGCACAGCTCAGGGACACTGGACTCGCTCATAAAAGATTTATCTACTCCATTTCCCTGCCAGCAGTTCATCTACATTATTGTACAAGCTGTACTGAATTACAACACAGGAGTGGAGAACACACCACGTCAGACGTGGAGCTGGTATATAAATCCATAAGTTTCCCTGGAAGCCAAACTGCCATGCTGGTTTACACTAATGAGGCATTTAGCCTGGAGTTTTAATCCTAATATCTCACTATTTTCCAAATTATCTAAGCGACAGAATCTCCTGGTTACAGATGCAGTGTCCTGTAGATTGCAAATTGGAAAAGGGTGACATGTCAATGAAGATCTCTTCCAGCACTTTTGCCATACATAATCCTTTCAACTCTTTCCAGCATGTTTGGCTTTTTTAGGACTGAATGACTTGAGAACACTCACAGTGTTTAAACCACTGCACACAAATAAATCACTGGGCTGTCTTCTCCTTCCCAGCTCATTATATACAAATGTAATTTTTAAAAGAGAAAATCTCATCAGCCCAAGGAGTCAGTGACTTAGAAACCAATTACAAGTGGTAAGAACTGACCCAGTATCTGTTTCTCCCCAAGCCAGCCACTGGCAGCACTGCAGCATCCCTGCACTCCGTGTCTGTGTGACAGCTTATTCCCTCTGATGCTGAGATTCAGCACTGGATATAACTCAAGTGGAGACAGGGGAGATCTGTCAGCCAGGCCAGCACCCCCATCCCAGCTCCCAGGGCTGCAGCTGCAGAGTCCCACCCTCCTCAGGAACTGAAGGTGGCTGCAAACCCACACAGAGATGTGAGGTACACCACAATGAGATCCATCACTTCTAAGAGAGGCCATGGTAAGCAACAGGCTTGTATCTCAGTGACCCAGTGGGCAGAAAAATGACTTTATACATATATACATATTTAACTCTGTCCAAGCACCTATATACATGTGTAAATAAGCACCTTTTGCACATGACATTTCCCCACAGAGGCTCACAAAGGACCTCTCCATCCTTCTGCCTCCCCCACCTCCACACTCTGGCCTCCCCCGGCTCCATCCTCCCCTTTCTGTTTGCCATCTGGTACCCATCAAAGGCAGTTAGACCATGACACATGTGTGCTTACCAAATCCTTTAAACCTAACTAGAGCACTGTTTTGTTTCTTCCTCATCAGAAGCCACAAGGAACCCTTATTCAGTACATCTGGACCTTCTAATAGGGTAACAGCCTGGCTGTGCCAACTCTGCTTTCTGTCTGACTCCATCTTAATCATTCACAAATCACAAAAGAATTGGGAGGGAGAGAGCCAGCACAGCAGCACCACGAGGATGGCAGCTGAGAACAAAACAGTGGCCACAGATAATGTTCAGATGAGTGCTGGTGTACAGCAAACCAGGATATATCTCCTTCTTTTTTCTACACACATCCCAGTGCTCGAATTTATTGGTCCCTTGTCTGGTGACTGGTGCTGGCAGCAAAGCTCCCAGCTCTGCAGTTTGCCCTGGAAAGGCAGCCTGATATTCCCTATGTGAAGGTGCTACAAGGAGAGCAAACTGCAGCTGGCTGCAGGAACCTGTGCTCAGATGAGATGCCACATTCCCTGGGAAGTGTAAAGAAATGCAAACAGTTCCTCCCAGCTTTAATCAGCCCACTCATTTAATGCCCTGCTGGTAATGCCAGTGACTCCATTGCAAAGGTTTCCACAACTAGCTTTTTCTGTACTCCAGCTACTCTTTTTTAAACTACCTTTCCAGGAATCACGTGGTTTGAGATATTCAGTTTCCAATTAAAAGAATTTCTAAATATCAGAGAGGGACTTGAAAATACAACCCAGTAACAGATTTAAAGCCCTCTCCTTCCTTCCTCTCCTTCCTTCCTTCCTTCCTCTCCTTCCTTCCTTCCTTCCTTCCTTCCCTTCATTCCTTCCCTTCATTCCCTTCATTCCTTCCTTCCTTCCCTTCATTCCTTTCCTTCATTCCTTTCCTTCCTTCCCATTTGGATGGTTATTAAACTGGTCTCACACCTTTATGTGGGGTCCAGCTCCTGAGTTTTGTTACAGGGCTAGAAGCAGGGCAAGTCAAAGAGCTGACCCCATGGATTACCTCCAGTTATCCCTCAGCCACCACTGCACAGCACAAGCTCAGTGTGGTCAAACCCAAGCAGCAAGACATGGACTAGCACTGCAGTATCATTCACACTGAAAAGATCCCCAAGTTTTCCTTCCCTCCATTTGCTCCTCTCCACCTTCAGCCCCTTGTACACAACAGGAACTCATCCCACAGATCACCTGTTGAGCAGCAACATAACACAGCTTGTCCATGAACCCTCTCCCACTTCCATCTGATCACCAGACTGACACAAAAGGAAGAATAAATGTCTGAAGACAAACCCAGAGCTGCTGCTCCCCTTGGGCAGGTGCTCAGCTTCCCACCCCACAGCTGGCCTCTTCATCCCTAAAATGGCCACATTCTCCTCCAGGCACAAACACACATAAGGATGGGTGGGCTTGATGTTTGACCAAAATAGGCAATTAAAGACAAGACATTAATCTGTCAAAAAAAAGGGGGGCAAAAAAAAAAGAAGCTCAACCAAACAGAAAGGGGCATCTTGACTTCCTGCCAGGAGCTCGAGGACTTGTATTTATTTATGCTTTTCATGGGAAAGCCATTCAGAGGCAGTAATCCATGACATCTGGCAAAAGAGTAGAGAAGAACCTTTACTGAAGTTCACTGATATAAAATCCAAAAAAGAAGGAAAAAAAGCTCTAATTGATGGTTCTGCAAGCAACTGCAGCCGATTGGAGACCATGGCAACAAGCTCTGAATGCACATTTCAGGCTGGGCCATGGGTCTGCCCCATGGCTGCCCCTCCACAGCACTGAACACTGCCCTGGGCACGTGGAGTGTGGTGACTCCACGGGCTGAGTGCAGAGTCGTGGCAGAAAGCAAAGCCAGAGGCAGTGGATGCAGGAACAACAGCCCTTCTGAACTTCTGGCTGGAGGGCTGGGAGCACACCTGAAGTCTCCCAGCTCAGGGAGAGCCTTTGAACAGGCTGAACTTCCCCCTGGCACCTTGGGCTCATCACCAACCCATCTCTCCAAAGCTCCACGTGGGACTGGGGTTTCTGATATGAAGCAAATAAACACGAGGTATTTCTTTTCAAACAATAGGATGAGCTGAAGTGGTGTGCAGCTCTGCAGAGCCAGATACACATCGACTCAAAGTCTGAAATTAATATGGAAAGTGATTCATAACAGGAGGAGACAAAACAAGCCTATTCATGCTACTCCATGTCAAGCCATCTTATAGCTATTTTGGATCCAAATCCTCTCTTCTTTTCCAAAACCACAAAGAAAAGCAAACAGATGTCAGCCATTGTAGATTTGCAAAGAAATGGACTGAACAGCCCATAATAGCAGTGTTTTATTTCGCTCTTTGCTCCGAGGGCTAGGAAGGCATTTCTGTGAGCCCTGCTCTGTGTGTCAGGGCTGCCCTGGCCACGGGGGTGAGCCAAGGCTGTGCCTGATCCATCTGGGACCAGGCACAGTCCCACGCCCAAGCTCCAAGGGTTCCATCACATTATTTCCCAGGGAGACACTACGGGAAGGGAAAAGACACCCTGTCAACAGGCAATCTAGAAAAATACAAGTATTTCAGAGTAAAGAAGTGATTTCAAAAGCACATACAGGGCTCAACCCTGGAAACTCCATTTTCAAAAGCTGCTTTGAAGGATGACAGCTTAGGCACTGCTGAAAGTCAGTGAGGGAGACAGAACCCAAATTGCTTTACAAAATCTTATCCATATGCAATTAACATTATTGTGAAATAATTTTAATTTTAGGTTTTTTTAAATATGCTAGGTATAGATATTATAGCACTCGAGCCCGCTACTCCCTTTGGTGATTTAAGAGATATTGATTTCTAAAAAGCAAATCTAAATATTGAGTGTGTTCAGAAACTCTTTGGCTATACACGAAAGGATTCTCTATAATTGAGTTACCCCCTTTTCTCTCATCCATCTCATGGCAAGCTGTGGGCCACTACGAGTCACTCTTGAAGACCAATCCTCCAGTGCAGCCTGTGTGGTGTGAATATCCAGGGAATTTTATTTCTTCTAATGCTCTGGCTGCTTCCAGAACAAGTGTGAGCAGCACTCCAGAAGAAAAATTATTTCACTCAGATTCTGCATTTCGCTTCCCTGTGCTGTTCCAGATTATCCTGCATCTGTCACCATGGCATGGCAGGAGCTGCTCACCAGCCAAAGCTGCCACACACAGCTGGTGGTGGCCACCACGGCTGGAACGGGCCAGTCAGAACAACAGCCAGATCCAGCTACCCCAGTGTGTCACAGAGGTTTCAGATCTGCTTAACAGAAATGAAGGGCAGAGAGCTGTGTCAGAGCTGCCATCCCCCAGGAACCACCGATTCCAGGCAGGAGGTACAGCCCAGCCCTGCTGCACCAGCCCACCTCCCTCCTCCAGGCAGGTCCCCACACACCCCCTCAGCTTCTGGTTACAGAAGAACAAAAGTGAGCCATGTCTGGATTTTATTTCTTTTGCCTACACCAGAACAATTAACCTATTGTTTGCCTCAAAATGCATTCAGAGAGGTGGGAGACTGAGGGAGACAGTCTTGTAGCAACCACTTCTTCATTAACAGCTATGGGAGCTAAGTACCCATTTAAACCATGTTTGCTGGCTAAGTTTTCTCCTTTTAAGAGGATCCACATCTCTGTATTACTCAAACAACTAGGATTACCTCATTTAAAGAAAACATAAATCCAAGACTGCCATTCTTCACATACCCTTCCACTGCATAACTTACTTTAATTTCTAATTTACAACTACAAAACATAATCTTACATTAGAATTTGCATAAAAGCGAACAGACCTGCTTCAAGATATTAAATTTTAAATTTGCATGCTAGGGTGGCCAAGGAATATTAGTCTATCCAAGAAGTTCCTGCCTGTAAATTTGAGAGCTAGTACGTGTTATGAGAACAGAATTTGTACACTTGAGTGAAAGGAAGCTGATTAAAAGGCTTTGGTGCAGTCATCACAGAGCAAGGATACAGACTGCACATACAGAGAGCAGGGCTGCTGCACACACAGAACACTGTGCCACCCAATCCACCACTGTGTGGCCAGGGCTGGCCCACACAAGCAGTGTAAAAAAATAATAATAAAAAAAACACAGTAATAAAAAAAATTAAAACCACACTGTTAATAAAGCTTTACAGCATGCTGCAGGCTGGAAAGGCTCAATGTGAAACCACTGGTAAAATTTTCTTCCTATTTCCAGATTCTGCCCCTCAAATGAACAGGCAGGGCTATCTTAGCACTGGGCACTGCTGCCTTCTCCACATTGAAGACCTTGTTTGTCATTCTGGCTCTGCTGAGCAGGCTCTGTCCTGGTCAGAGCCGTGTGCTCACGATGAATAATTCGGGGGCTGCTGGTGAGACGTGACAGAGCAACTGCACGAGGACATGAACAGAGGACATGAACAGACAGGGCTCGTGGCACTGCCATCGCTGCAGTCTCTGGAACCAACGTCACATGAAAGCCTCCCCCTCAAAGCCCACCAGAAAGCAAACGTGGCCCATTACAATTCCTGTTTGTCCTTCCTGGGGTCAAAACCTACTGCAGCGTGTCACTGGAGAGCTTCCATCTCCTCCTGGCCACCCACAGGGCTGGAAGGAACCCAAAGCCAGGGCAGAGGCTGAGCAGATTACACACGTTGTATTTCAGCCCTTCACTTGGGATCTCACAGGCACTGCTCAGCCCGGCCAACAGCCAGGCCAGGGGGACTGAACAACTGCTTTCAAGAAGTGTGAAACCTAAAGGATTTCTGCCCTGAGTTCCTGGAGAAAATCCCCCTTCCCTCCTTGCCCAGAGCTGTTGCTGGTGAGCCCAGCCCTGGGCAGGGGCCGGGCGAAGGGGCCACGCAGCAATGCCCCCACACCCAGCTGCAGCCCCTCGGCCCTCACTCCCCTCCCTCTGCCTGAAGCTGCTTGCTGAGCACCGTCCTCTCCGTGATCAAAAGGCACGAGCAATCACTCCCACGACAGGCACTGCTTTGTTCTCACCAGCCTGTTTCTTGCTGCCAGACTCCCTGTGCCGGTATCTCCAGACTTCACTCTGCACCTCTGTCACCGCATCCTCTGTACTCAGCTGTCAGACACACGTCCTTCTGCTACCAGCTACCTATTTCTGTTGCCTTTCTAAAACTTTGTTAGCTCAATTGCACACTCCAGACTTCCATTAAGTTGTCTTTGCCACAAAGAAAACACAGGCTTAACAATTCTCTCATTTTCTACCTGATTATAGTACAGAGGAATTAAATGTTTTAAGCTGGAGTGCTTTTTAGTCCCCAGTCCGGTACACCACTCATTTCGTGTCACTGGAATGATATTAAAGGTGTCTTTTCAACCCAACAAAAAGATGAAAAAACAAACACCCTGAAACTGGGACAAACTGTCTCACCATTCACAGATGAATTTTTCAGCACTCACTCTCGTCTGCTCTCCAGGGAGCTCCTGAGAGGCACCTGAGAACTTGGCACAAAGGACCTGATCTCTGCACCAGTCCTGAGCCAGCAGACAGCAGCAGGTCCAATTGTCACTGTCATCATTTTAGGACAACCACCCTGACCTCCCATGCAGCCACATCCTCTCTGGGAGACACAAAGTTCCCCAAGCCCAAACTCCAGGCCTGAGTGGGGCGAGCAAACACCCTGGGCTCTTGGTTCCAGGATGCCACAAAGACCACACAAGCATCCATCACTTTGCAGGTGACACAGACCAAGCACTGAACTCAAAACCGGTCTCCAGAGGGTCTGATTACTCAAGAGCTCGACAACCCAGGGACAAGGATGGCTACCAACCACCTCCTCACATGGCCATTTCAGGCAGAATGTATCTTCAAACAGTGCACTGGATCAGAAAGCACGGGGAGCTAAGATGTAAAAACTCAAATGGGTCACAGTCCAAACTGAGAGGAAACAGAGGAGAATCTGGTATCTTAATGTCACTCCCTCGTTTGTATGGAAACAACTTCACTATTTAGGCAAGTCCTGAACAAATCAGAAACAGCCTGTGACCTCCTCCAGCTCTGAGAACCAGCCTGAGACACTCAGGCCCACTCCAGCACAGACTGGTGTGATGTCCATGAATATGTTTTTCCCCAAAGTCCCTACAATGCCCCCAAAGAACAATGTGTTAGCTGTAGAGCTGCATGATGACCCAGCTGCTCCAGCTGTAGTAACAGTACAGATCTCTCAGGGTTTCCTGCTTTTGAAGGTCACCTTCAGGTTCATCAGCAATAATCATTATATCAACAAAAATCAGTAAGTGAGTCATTTTCTACTCAAGAAAATTATTCCTTTAAAGTAATACCCAAAGAGTGTCTTGAAGACACTTACATAAGATAGATCTTAGATACAAGTTAAAGACAAGCATTAAAACAGTAAAATGTTCATAGACTTCCATGATTCCTCTGCCACATTTACACATTAAGCCCCACACATTCCTCTGAACCATCAAGAAACTACTGAGGGTAGTGTTTGTGATAATAGTGATTTTCAGAGGGCTGGACCCTTAACATCTAGGAGACCTCTGATGGGTAACCAAGAAAATCCAGCTCATGCCCAACAAGCTTAAATTCACCACACATACCTTGAGAAAAACAATGAGCTCTGAAAAGAAAGGCAGCATCTACATGTTAGTAAAGGTGAAAAACACCACAACAATTAAGGCACTTCCAACTAAGGCTTTGGGTTCAGCTTCTAGCACTGGCTTGTTGCTAGTCCTTACCCTGTGACCTTCACCATGCTCTCCAGAGGCTCTAGAGATTTTTGCATGTAATGATCTGGCCACCTAAGCTGGGCTTAGACTTCTAAATACCTTCTAGCATCTGAGTCTAA
The DNA here is from genome assembly GCA_020086605.1 of Lanius collurio. Classification (NCBI taxonomy): domain Eukaryota; kingdom Metazoa; phylum Chordata; class Aves; order Passeriformes; family Laniidae; genus Lanius; species Lanius collurio. The sequence goes on along the minus strand of JACBWW010000032.1, from coordinate 8,884,051 downwards.
ACCCCTTCATGGCTTCAGATACACATCATCAGAACGGACATTAGCATTCCTTCCTCCTTTCCACCCTATTTGAACGGTAATTGTTTTAAGATACTGACCATCTCTCTGTGCACACAATCCTTCTGAGCTCAGTTCAGCGTGGCATATCCTTATTTTTAAATCCCCTCTGCTGACACGTATCCGAATGAGAGCACTGTGCCAGCACAAAAGTACTCGAGTGAATCTGATCGCTGTCATCACAACCTTCAACTTGAGTGACATGTTAAACATCTCAAACTGAACAGCAAAGACTTTGGGACTAAAAACTAAATCCTGGCACAGGGTGAAACACAGGAAAGGGCTTATTCCTCCTCTTGACTTTTATCTTCAGCATGATCTTCCAAAGTGTGGGCAGGAGGGGGGCAAAGAAGCTGCTCAGCCATGACATGACTCGTCCAAGCGACACAGCCCCACACGGGGGAGAGCCACAACTGTGCACAGCCCCTGGAGAGGGGCACCCTGAACAGAGCCCATCAGTTCCAGATTTGCCATCCTCGTAGTCCCACTCTGATTAATACAAATCCAGATCATTAGTGATCGTTTTGTAGCAATCAAAGAATGCCTGGGCACAAGAGCTGCAATTTTCAGAGGATTGATTCGGTTCACCTACAACGTGGCACCAATGCACACCCACACAAGTAAATACAAAGTGCACAAACACCCAAACTCATCATCAATCTCCAGTTCCCCTATCACTACTCCAGTTTGTCACTTGCCTGAGGTCAGCAGGGGCCAGAGGCTGCCTGCTCACTGAGGCCAGCTCAGAATTCCCACCATGATGAGTGGTACCACTGGTAGCAGCAGTTCCAGCTCTGTGGCTCACAGCTCCCACACCCCTGGACTGATGGACAACAGGATGACAACTGAGAGAGCAAAGTCCCTTCCACTGTAAGCAAGGATCAGGTTCATGACCACCTGAGGAACCTGAATGTGCACAAGTCTATAGGACAAAATGCATCCCAGGGTCCTGAAGGAATTGGCTGATGGAGTTGCCAAGCCACTCTCCATGATATTTGGAAAGTCATGGCACTCAAGGGCAAGATTGCAATAACCACACGTGGCTCATGATAAGCAAAAACCACTTCCCACTCTGCCAGGCTGAGTTTGGCACTCTGCATCACCCCAAGTGCTCGTGTGCTCAGGAAGCAGAAGAAATGCTGGGCACCACCTCACCAGCACAGTGCCAGGGAGGCCCAGAGCAACTCAAAGCTCCACCAGCTAAACCATGAGCCCCAAGAGCTCCACACTGGAACTGGCCACCCTGTCCCACTCCAGACTGGAGGAACCAGCCTCCTCATGGCCACCAGCAATACCCAAATTGCTACCCCTGCACAGCCCTGTAACCCAGCTCCCCATGCTGCCCAGACTGTCTGTGGCCATTTCCACACACATGTCCAAGCACCAAGTGCCTCAGGAGATGTCCAGGAGGGGCAAGGCTTGGGCACTACACGTCTTGCCCATTTTAAATTAATTTGTGCCTCCAGCATAGAGACTGCTCAGAAATGGGGGAAGGGAAGAGCTCACCACTGCCACTGAGGAGAACAGCCCAGCCCTGGAGGAAAACTCAGCATCTCACTCCAGATCTGCCAGTGATGAAGCCAAAGAGAGAGCCCCACACAGGACAAGGCTGGGCAGCAGCAGGTCCTCCTGCCCATCCCACTCCAGGCAGTTGGCATTTACACTGCCAGCACAAGAGTGAACCCACAGTCTTTAATGAGAACAGACCCAGTGCTCCCAAGCAGCCTCTTGGCACAAGCTCTCATCTGTATTTTAAATTCATGCTTAAGAAGGCCAGACATGCTCCAACAGTGCTGTTGAGCTGGCTGTTTGCTTTGATTACCCTTTTTGGCCAAAGTGCAGCCAAGATGTCGATGCCACCACCCAGCACAGATGTGCAGGGCACACAGCAGTCAATTAGTTTCAAATAGAGCCATACATGTTTTTCTGGAAAACATTATGAAGAAAAGCTGTCAGTCCTGAATGCATATTATCTCTAATTAATCCCATAAAAAAAAAAAATTAAAAGGATGGTTGCCTGGTAGCATTGCAAGAACCGTTTTGTAATTAATATGACCTTCATCTCCATATGGTAATTAGCAAACATTTATATTACCATTAAAAAGACCATGTTCATTACATAACCTCACTTTTTTCTATTAGCTAAGAGAAGCAGTAAAACCAAATTAGTCAAAGCCTTGAACTTTTACAAATACTCCAAATAAATACATTCAAAGCTACTTTTTCTTTTTTTTTAATGGACACTTGCTGGCTGATGTGAAAACCAGCAGAAGATGTTTCCTGAGGCTCTGGCAGGAGGGTTGCACACTACTCCTCCTCCCAGGGAAGGGGCTGGCACACGGGAGGCAGGGCACGAGTGTCCTGCAAGGAGCTCCTCGAGCGAGGTCCTGCTCCCCTCCCAGAGCCCTGACACTCTGGGAAGTCCCCTGCCCCTCCGAGGGGATGCAGACCCATGCCCAGGTGAGGGACCCCGAGCAGGGACAGCTCCCAGCTCTGCTACCAGCACAGGGAGCAGCCTCTCCCCAGCTGTTTGTCCCCTCATCAGCAGCATCGGTGACGCCACCTCCTCTCTGAAGGCCAAACAGAAACGCCTGTAGAACAAACTAAGACTTCACTGCTAATACCAACATTAATCTATTTTCTCCTCCTTGAAGCCAGATTGTTCTACTTCAGGGAACACTAGCGGTCAGCATTTCTATTGATAGTTTCTCTGCTTATATGAATTTAAAATTTCCTTCGCTGTTTTTTTTGCATGCTGCAATCACTCCTACTCTCTGGAGTGACTCACCATTTAACTGGTTTGCTAACAGAGGACCCAATGTACCAGTCAACAACAACAAAAACCCATTATCACACTGTACTTGTTTTTCACAGAGGTGGAGAACTTGTGGTAAGTCATTCAACAATGCCATAACAGAAAATGCAGGGGAGAAATATGATCGACACCAAAAAGCACACTTGCCCACACACTTCCCTACTCTTCTAACACATCTGCGAGGGAAAAGAAAAAACCCAACCTTCCCATAGTTTGAATTCTGCTAATAACAGTTATGCTTTACAAAGATGCAGTTCCTGCTCCTGATGAAAGCTGACAGCTCGTGTGGGGAACGGCATGGGGGGAACGACAGCAAACGACTCTTGCTAATCAGTGCTTTCATCAAAGAGGAGGACATGATGTAAATCTAATCCAAGGGAGCTTTCTTTTACTTGCAAGCTGAACACTGACAAAAAAAAAAAAAGATTTACTAATTGGATAGATGATATGAAAATCTTAATAAAGCTGTTAAGCTGACAAGGCTGGGAAAATGTCAATTTTATATACAGGTGTGTATGTGTATTTCCAATAATTCTTGCACTATAAACAATATAACTAGGGCTAACAAAAAATGTAGAAATGAGAAGAATATTTGACTGACAACTGCAGAAGAAATTCAAAGATTCCTAGCCCCTGCTGGAGCTCACCAAAGCCAAACACCCAACTCGTGCCGCCTTTCTGCAAATTCCAGCAATTTTATTCCCCCACAATTTCCCATTTTTCACTTGGTTCAGGCTCCCACTAAACAACTCAAGTGCATGAAGTTAGAGAAATGCAGGGACAGGCTGAGGAAGATGAGCAGTGAAGTTGCTCCTGCCAACACGTCTCACACACACTCAGCACGGGCAGCATGGAAGCACCAGCAGCACCAGGAAGGTTCCCTTCAGAATCTAACCCAAAAGAAACACACACCTCCTGCATAAACACTACACAAGACCTCAAAGCAGCTGCCTTTTCTTTTTTTTTTCCGAGGCAGCCAAAAAACATGTAGCATTGTGATAGCAATGTACTGTAAACTTATCATAAAAGCAGGATAGAGAAACCAGCTACCAGCTGTGAAGAATATTTGCAACTGTAAATATTGTATTTCAACTGTAGAGAGGGTAAATATCATGTTATGGAAATGCCTCCTTTATCGATCAGCTCATCAGAAAGGAGAAGGAGAGAATATAATTTGGTAGTTTTCAGCAGCACTGAGTTTGGCAGACATTGAGAATGTGTTTTTGAGATACTGACTTTCATGAACAACACCAGAGATCAGCTTGCTGATGAATGAATGCAATAACTTCCATTCAAACACCTGCAAGGAATATCTTGCTTCCACTTATTTTGGAAAGAATGCAGCTTGAAGAATCAAAGAAACATGAAAGTTTCATTCTATTGGTTTTAATTATTTCTACTTGATGGTATCTCTTATGACACCAATCCAGGGCCAAGTCCACATGGGAATAAAGTATTTTAAGAGCCCCACAGCCTGCCCTGCTGAGTCTACTTGAAGCATCACATAAGGGGGGAGGATATGACAAAACAAATCATATGAACAGCAATGCCCTTCACTTAAAACTACAAGTGGAAAAATTTTTTTCATCTTTCTCTGAGATAAAAAAATAAAAAAAGGAAAGAATCCTTGGCCTAAGTATGGAGATTAATGCAAATGCAACTGTCTTGTTTTGTATGATCTATCCAACTTTGAGTAAGACTGAGAGAGATCGAAGCAATTAGGAGCTCATCCAATAGCCAAAATTTTATGACTCTAAATATTCCCACCATCGGCATTCCCAGCGCACGCCTCGCAGCCTCTGCAGGGTAAATCCTCCTGATGGAAGAGCTGGCAAAGGGGAGCCTCCAAACCAGCCATTTATTCTTTCAAAAACTACCTTCTCTGGTAGCAGGTACTAAACAAATGCCAATATTCCACTGCAGCCTATCGACAAGAATGACACTGTAGAAACACATCAGAGCCTTGGAAGCACCAGGAAGGACAAGAAGCTGCCAAAAATCCGACTGTACAAATGAGCTTGTTCAGCTAAGAGGGTGTCTGGACAACAAATCTCTCTCACTTCTCCTCACCCCTCTTCCACAAGCAGAGCCAACATCCATGCAGATCTAAGCTCACTCTACAAAGATTTAATGAAATTTTAGTAACACAGAGTGGGTAACCTCCACATTTCCAGGTCTCTCTCCACTCTGGGCAGCAGTGGCAAATGTCTGTCCTCCCTAAGGCAATGGGACAGCACGTCTGCCTTAATTCCAAGTGCAACCAAGTGGAAGGGAGGATAATCTGTATTAGAAAATGCAGCACTTTCTTCCATTAGTTTGTCAGACTAGAACGAGTTTGGTGAAATCATCTTTGATTTTATAAAATCCTCTACACAGCTGAAAACTTGACAGCTACTGGGGAAGGTATCAGGTACCATTCTGAAGCAAGGGAGGTCTGAGTGCTTGGGACTCACAGTGTTAAGAAGCCCTACTGGTTTGGGACATACCAAGGTCAACTTGGCAGAGATCCTCAATCCCCTCTCAGCTGATTTATTGACTCTTCAGTGACAGTTCCCCACCTGGAACCAAAAGCAGGGCAAGATGGGAGAAAAATTTCACCCCAAGGTGAGATGTGAGTGCTATCCACCATGTCCTGAGGAGCCCCTTCTTTCCCATCAGGGCAGTTCAAGCAGTGTAAAACCAGAGCAGAGTTAGAGTCCAGCTCCTCACTCAGGAATGTTTTGTGAATGAATCATCCTTCCTTTGTGTTGGCTGCAAGGATCTGTCAGACAAGGGCAGCTGCTCCAGCGGGTGGGAAATCAAAGGGAGACCTGGACACGACTGAGGGAAAGGCTGCAGCAAAGGCAGTGTGCAGCAGCTCATATCAACCAGCACAACAGCTCCAGGCATGCCTGGAAAACTCACAGTAAGTGGAATTTAATTTCTGGCCAATAATTCCTTTCTTTATACAGGAATTTTGCTTAAGAGAACATCAAATCCCATTTTCAGTGGGGATGGCTGCATTGAATCAGCAAGCTGAATGGAAACTGTGTAATGCAGCTCACCAAAAGAAGAGGGTTTAATTCTGCAGCCCAAGGCAAGAGCAGCCCCTGCGTGGGTCAGTCCCAGTGCAAGACTTCTCAGTTTGCATTTTACCAACTCGTCTCACAGCACACTGAACTAGAAGATTGGCTTTTCACCTCCATCTTCACAGAGTCTACACTACCTTTCATCTGTAACACTGGGATAATGACAGGTTCCAATAACCACTGCTGGCTTTGGGGGTATCATACAGATATTTTCTCCTGTTCTGAGGTTCTCTGGTGAACTATCACTATACAACTCAGAGCTGGATCCTGCTGCACAGCAGCAATTTTGCAAAGTAAACCAGTGACCAATAAAGTGTCCAATGCCAGGCTGGACAGGGCTTGGAGCAGTCTGGTCAAGTGGAAGGTGTCCCTGCCCCAGCATGGGGTGGAACTAGAGGATCTTTATGGTCCCTTCCAACCCAAATCAGTTGGTGATTCTCTGAAATAGGACCAGGCAACTGCAAGCACAGCACAACTCATCACCCACCCCAGTCTTGGGAGAGTTGGTTCTTATCAACTAGCTTTAATCCATTTTAAAAAAAAAACACCATTATTCAGAATTTTTTTGTTGTTCCTTTCAAACAAAAAAAAATGCAACAACACACTTATTTGTCTAAAACGTCTCAGAAATGGTAGAATTCTCTTCTAGTTTAAAATACAATTGAATCAGGCTACCTACACCAGCTTCCCAGAGACCTGGGAAGAAATGAAGCTGAATTCATGACTCGCCTCTCTAATGCCCTTCAAGGCTCCTTGCTCACAGGTAATACAAACATGCACTGCCAAACCCCAAAGCTGTAAACACATGAAAGCTTGCTGCCTGCAAGCAAGACGCTGCCCCGACCGCTCACCGCTAAATCCAAACCACGGCTGCATTTTCCATGCTGGCAGTGTTCAGAAAAACACTCAGACACCTGGTGTTCACCCGAAATGTTACCGTCGTGAGGCACACAGGTACCAGTCACTCTCAAAATTAGAAGATTTTCCTAATGCTGAGCAGGGAAGTTGAGATTAAAGGTTCACTATTCCCTACTGAAAATTAATTTTGTATAGTTGTTAAAAACTTGTTTTTCTAGGAAAATGACTCACTTGACTAGATAAACACTTCTGTCTCCTCTAGGAAGACATGTTTCCTTGAACCTTGTGACCTTACATTATACAGTTTAGTATCATCACAGAACAGCATTTGGCTTTTCATGCAACTTTAGAAAGTAAAATCCCAAACACCACTGGGAAAACATTTGAAATATTTTTTAACACTGCCTTAAAAGAATTAACACACTTGTTCCACCCCCCCCAAACCTGCTACCATCTTGTTAGTTACCAGGCATTTTTCATGTGCTTTTTCAAAGTGCAGAAGAAAAGAATTGGGAGGAAAAAGAATACAGTGATATGTTAGATGTCCTGCTGAAAACAGAAGGTGTTTTTCAGTTTTAAAACTAACTTGGATTTTAATTTGTATTCCACACCTCCAGCATGGACACACATTATTGCCTTGTGCAGCAACAGGCTGGGGAGAAAGGCAGAGCTACACATTCTCCAGCAACATGCAAAGCCAAACCAACTTTGTGATGTGAACAATTGAACTCCCAGACCCCTGGGACTCCGGGTTTGGGGATGGCCACGCTCAGAGCACCTTCCCAGGCACCCCCTCTTGTGCTTGAGCTGATGTTTTCCCAAAGCTTGGACGCTCCATCGGGACTGGGGCTTTGCTTGTGCTGAAGATTCCTGCAGGTCTGAGTCCTCTGTGGAAATCAAAGGCCCAGCCCTGTTCCAAAAGCAGGGGGATGAAGGCTCCATGTGAGCTGGAGCCATGCAGCAGCAAAGCAGGTGCCTCTATTTCAATATTTGGCTGATAGATCCATATCCAGCAGGAATAGAAAAGTCCTTTAGAAAACACAATATTCAATTTCCTTTTCATCTCAGGGATGCAAGCCAGGCTTAGTACCTCAAAAACCTGGTGCTGCAATAATCTTTTCTGTCTTTTTTACCTTTCTTTTTTTTTTTTAAATGAAGAAACACTGCTTTCATTCCCCTCTGGAAGGGCTGATCTGAGTGAACAGGCACCAATGACACCAGTGCTGCAAAGATTTTTTTGAAGGAAGCCAAAACCAAAGTGTAAGAGATTAAAGAGACAACTCCCTCACAAGCCAAATGATTAAAGCCTTTGCTCTTTGAAACAAGCATTTCCTTGAAATAATAAAAAACAAAAGGAAGACTAACACTGCTCCAGGTCTCCACCAGTTTACACTGCCGCATGCCAGGTTTTTCTTGGGAGTTCTCCACACACATCGGACACCCCATGGAAATCACTTATGGATACAGCAGGATCTGAACCAGGGCCACAGCTGTAATGGATTCTTTGGCGTTTTCTTCACATGCAGAACAGATTAACAGGAGTTTTCTTTGAGATCTGGATTATGCCCCAGAGAAGAAGAACTGTGAAGAGCCTGCAAGCGCCAAGACAGCCTTTGTCATTCAGAGGGAAAGTTCTTGGGGATTCAGGACTTTCCTGTGTGCACAAAGTGAAGTGGCTACAGCAGCACACTAAAGATATCCATAATCTACCTCCCTGCCCCAAGCTGAAGGAGATCTTCTGTTTGATGTGCTAAGGGCCTGTTTGCCACAGGACAATTTGGAGTAGTCTATAAAGGTAAGATTAATGTCATCCAAGTGCTCATCCTGTGAGCAGATCTGCTCCTTTGCTCCCAAACATGCAGCAAATGCAAAGCCAACACGCATTCTCCTGCGGGATATCTTCATTACTGTACCATTTGGACTTGCATTCTTTGAAAAACTGCAGTTTTCAGGTAAAAATGTGTTTATTGTGAGCAAACCTCCCAAACAGGTACAGTAGTTTAGGGGAGGAAAATAAAAACAACGAACAAAAAAAGAGGCTAAGCTGTATTATGCAATAAAACCAGATGACAGTCCTCTCTTCTGCAAAGTGTGTTGCCTGGTGAGAACAATTCTGTTCTTCTCTCGGTAACATTACTCTGTCTTTTTTAATACACTCTTCATCCATTAACTTTGACTCCCTATGTGTCTAATTCACAGCTACACACCAAACAAATTATCTGGAATTAAAAACATCTCACTCATTTCCTCTTTCCCCACCTCCATGCCACGTCTTACAAAATCATTTTGCCATGAGATGTCATAAGGAATTACTAATTTCTTTGCAGGGGGCTGGTTGGAAAGGCAGATTCCATTTGCATGACACAACGATCCCATGGCCAAGGTTTGCATTTGGAGGATTTGATTCAATTCAGCCCCCACAACTAAGAGGCTGCCCCTCTTTTCTGCCTCCACAATCAAAGGGAAACGCTGCTGATTCCTGAGCTGTGGCGTTTTTCCTCCTCCCCCATCAGCACAGCCTCCCCCATTCAGCATAAGAAATGACTGTAGAGAAGTCCACTTAATCACCTCCAAGCTTCATTTACATTTCATTCCCTTATCTCATCTTCCTAGCTCCTCCCTCTTCTATAGCAACTTCTCAATCCATCACTTGTTTTTTTTCTCTGCAATCATCACTTCTGTTTTTAATTTACACTGTGTTCCCCTCTCAGGAATTCTGCTCAAGGAGGGCACATGCAGCATGAACAGTACTGGTGCACCCTTGGGACTTGCTCCACTTTCTGTGGACCTCCCATCATCACTCTGCAGCCTTTTCTGCCCATGACCATCCGGGTACCTGTTGAACTCTAATGTATTTCTCCTTGACTTGCCCCTATGAGCGTGCCAAAGTTACTTCACTGGCTTCCTGCAGCTCCACCTTAAACTCTTCCCCAGCTCCTCCAGCTCTTTCACTTCATGATCATCTGTTGTAAATCATCAGTTTATATGGCAGTTTCCTTTAAATGGTTTCCACCCAACCAGCATTGCTTCCCTACCTAAGGGAGTGATTTTTGTCTCGAATAACCCCAGCACTGTGTGAAGGAGCAGGTCAGTTCTGTGGCTTGGGACCAGTCCCCCCAGTACAGACCCCACCACTGGATGACATTCCTGATGGACTGAAACCATCCCAGTGGAGCCATGTCACATACACTGACACAAACTCTGCTTCAACACCGACTCAGCCCAGAGAAACCTCCATCCCCTTTGCCAACTCACACGACTTTTAGTGCAGCAGAAGGACAGACTGGAGACCCCAGAGCAAGCCTGCCCTTTCACCCTGGCCCTGCATCAGCCATAGAGCCCAAGTGCAGATGCTGCTCAGATGAAACCAGCACACATCACTGCAGGAAGTGTAACAGGACCACAAATGACAGCAACATTCATTCCTGGTTCGAGCCTCACTCACTGCACAGCCCTAAAAATCATCAGAGCTCTCAAGACAAAGTGCAGAGGTGACAGTGGGGCCAACAGATCCAGCAAGGAGCCTGCTGGTCTTTCCACAGTGTTGAGGTCCTCTACTCCCACCAAAAGGTTTTTACACCAACTGAGCATAAAATTGGAAAAGGGGAGAAAAATCAAAACAAAACAGAACAGATTATGCCACTTCAGCTAAAATGATGTTCCAGTTCCCTGAGCTATGTAAGATCTCTGAATCTGAACAAGATAGCCTCAACTCCACAGAGCCTGGTCTTGTTTAAAACGTCTCCACTCTAACGTGGAGCCAAAGACAGCAACCTTCAGAGCAGCCCATCCCAAGGGAAGGAGGGCTGTGCACAGAATCACAATGCAGGACTTGCATATCATGCCTGAAGAGCAGGGAAATGTAACAGCTTCCCCAAGCTGAAACACAACCACCCCCACAAGAAAGAAAGGGAATGACTTAACATCACCTGCGAGGTGAGAAAGAGCCACTCCTGGGAGGTGACGTTCTGGGTGGGCAGCTACATTATGGAAAGCAAACTGGTGGTGGTATTTTTAGGTCTTTGTTTTGAATTTTGGACACAACTTCAGCAGCAAACATTTTTGTTTTAAGAGGGTAACCTTTCAATGACTAATTTTCAGACCATGGATCCAGCCTGTCCAGATCCCTCTGCAGAACTTCCTGCCCTCCAGCAGACGAATGCTCCCACCCAGCCTGGTGTCATCTGCAGACTGACCGAAGGTGCCCTTGATCCCCTCATCCAGACCACTGACAGGGGTACTAAAGTGGGCTGGCTCCAGTACTGAGCCCAGGGAACACCCCCTGTGACCAGCTGTGGCTGGGTGTGACTTCACTGCCCACCACGCTCTGGCCCAGCCGCCTGCCCGTGTTTTACCCAGCCAACAGCACAGCTGTCCAGGCCATGGGCTGGCAGCAGCCACAGGAGAAGGACTAAACTCCAGCAAGAACACATCCCCAGCCCTTCCCTCAGCCACCAAGTGGGTTGCCTTGTCATAAAAGACAGGTTGATCATTCAGGACCTGCCTAAACCCCTGCTGGCTGGTCCTGAAGCCCTGGATGCCCTGTACAGGCCATGTGATGGCACTGGAAGTGATCTGCTCCATGATGTTCCCCAGCACTGAGGTCAGGGTGATGGGATCGTGCTGCTGACCCTTCATGTGGACAGGTGTCCCACTGGGTAACTTCCAGTCCCCTGGGATGTCCCTGCTAGCCAGGAGTGGTGATAAATGGTGGCAAGTGGCTCAGCAGGCACTTCCACCAGCTCCCTTAGGTGGATCCCACCCAGCCCCATGGGACTGTGTGTGTCTCTGTGGTGCAGCAGGTCACTGATCATTTCCCCATGGATTACAGGGCTTTATTCTGCTCCCTGTCTCTGTATTCCAGCTCAGGGGCTGGGTCCTCTGAGGACAACGAGTCTTGCTATTAAAGACTGAGGCAAAGAAGGCATTAAGTACCTCAGCCTTCTTCTCATCCTCTGTCACTGTGTTTCCTCACCCATCAAATAAAGGATGGAGAGTCTCCTTGGCCCTCCTTTTGCTGCTGATGCTTTTATAGAAACATTTCTTGTTGTCTTTTATGGCAGCAGCCAGATTGAGTTCTAGTTGGGCTTTGGCCCCTCTGATTTTCCCCCTGCATAACCTCGCGACATCCTTGTAGTCCGCCTGAGTTGGCTGCCCCTTCTTCCAAAGGTCTAATGCAGAGCATTAGAGGAGATTTATGTTTACTGCTGAGTTAAAGGTCAGGAATGGAGGCTTCCTCCCTTCCCCATCTCTCCCTCCTCTCTCCCATGAAGAGACTAAGGCTGCATAATCTGCTGCGTTTGTTTTCATACAAGGGCTGCTTTTAAGCACTGCCCTGATGATCGCACAAGGGTAAGCAGATGAAATCCAATAAGTGGCTCTACAGGACAAGACACATGATGAGACAGCCTGCCAGACTCCTGCTCTAATGTACACGCTGAAAAGAAGCTTATGCAGAGGCTGGGTAAAGAATGCTTTGTTAGGGAACACAGGCAGCTCACACTGCAGTGTCTGTTCTCCATTAGCCATCCATTTAAAAACACTTCTGATTATTTTGGAAGTACTTGCATTGCCCTTTCTCGAACTCAATATTTGCAGTTAATTGCATAACTAGTGCACTTGCCTCCAATTTAAAAGCACATTAAACCCAATTTTTATTTAAAACAGCCATGTTTCCACTCAAGCGCTGAAAGTAAGAGCAGATCCAGAGACAGTGTTTTATAGAAGACACCTCTGCTTCTGAGAGTATACACATGCACTGCCCTGTGCCTGAGTGACTGAAATATGATAGAGGAATGGCAATACAGACCAGCACCTCCAGGGTTAAAGAGGGAACCAGCCATCATGTGCTCTTGGGCAAAAATCTAATCTAAGAATGCACTGCACAAGAGCAGTGAGCAAGGGACTATTCTTTGCTGGATGGAGCTGTCCCTGTGCTCATCTGAGCACCCTCTCACACCTTTTAGGGAAGGCTGTCTCCATCCTGGTCATTTATCCTGCTGGAGGCCAGACAGCAGCCACAGTGGAAAGCAGAGCATGGGAAAACAAATCCTTTTTTTGTATTTTTACGTGTCCATTTATATAAAACATAACCATCAAACCTATCACCAGGATTTATGGGGTTTATTCTTTGCTTTTATGGGAGTGCTTAACATGGGCAAGGCATGACCATGACTCTGACAGACACCATACCCTCTGCCTGGCACACACCTCTGCCACATCTGAGCGTGGGGCATTCACCACTCTGGGGTTTCTAGAGCCTCAAACCCCTCTTGCACACGTGCCCTCTGCTCTCTCCAGCCTCACCTCCCAACCAGCTCCTCAGCATTCTGCACACACAATCAGCCACCCCAGCAGTTCCTCTGCACTGCAGCCTTCGAAAATCACAGCCAAACAAGTTTTATACAAGCATCATCTCAGGAGTCATAAATCTCCCCCTGGAAACTTGACTGAAGTGCTGACGTTACTGGCTTGGTGGAGTGATAAGTTTTGTATTTACTGGTGTCCTGGTCTCTTTCCCTTTAAATAAAAAGTGCCCAAAATGATCAGCTTTCTGCATCTATATCAAGAATTATTTGTTCAGCCAATCCAAGCCCCCCCAGCCTGTCCAGAAGAACCAGAATTGCATCAAATCTCACAAATGCGTGCAGGGAGGGCCAACATCAATGTCAACTGGCACTGCCTCACCGATGGCACTGCTGCCACCACCCCTGGCACATGGGGGGACCTGACTCCCAAAACCAGAAACAGCACCCACACCCACCTCCTGCTCCCCTGTAATATTAGTAGTTAGTACAGTGACTTTGCCTTCTTTAAATAGTCTTCAAAAAGTTCTAACATAAATGAGTAGAACTGCTTAATTATGATACTGGATATTTTAATTCCTTTCAGAAAAAAAAGAATAGCCTAGAGAAAGTCCAAGTATTGCATTTCAAAAGGATGCTCTCCCATGAACTAATTAAGATTTAAACCATGACAAGCTGCAAGTATCTCAGCATGCTCTCTCCAAATGCAAGTACCAGACAGGCAAAGGACTTAAGAACAATTTGGAAATTACTTCTGGGAATTAAGAGAGTTGCATAATCTGATTTGGTTGTTGCTTTTGTCAATAGAAAGATATGAAATGTCTTGAATTTTCATGAGAGTCTGAGAGTAAGTGGGAGGAAAAAAGAAAGAAAAATAATCAATAACTTAATCTATAATTTCATTGATGGTGAGGGTGACAGTTTGTGCACAGCAGGGGAGGGTTTGTTGTCAGAAGAATGATTTGCTCTTGAGACCCAAGGCTATCTCAATCTAAGTATATAAAGCTCTCAGTCAATGCAGAGAGACTATGTGTGCCTACCAGGGCTCAGGCTGATCTCTAATGTCCTGAAAGGATAGATTTGCAATAAAAATATGTGAAAACATTTAGAGACATTAAGTTTACAAGATGACTCTAATCCTGTGGATTAGTGTCGAGTCTGCAAGTGTGCTGAAGCCTGCCAGGGAGAATAAAGCACTGTACTGTCCTTACACTAAGAGCAATTTAATTTGTATGTCCAGATGTTCATTTCAAGATTTTTATCCATTTTGAAGAGTTATATCTCCAGTGCCTTGGAATAAAAACATAATTATGTGCAAGCCATTTACAAGATTCCTGTGGCAAATATTCCTAACCCTGCTGGGTTATTTTAGGGCAGTGAAACCATAGTTAGCACAAGGGAGGAGGAATGTTTGACAGAACTATTGAAATAAATAAAAGGACTCACTCAAAATGCATGTCAAAGCATGTGAAAATCTGAAGGTTACTGAAGCCCAAGAGATCCCTCCATCTCTTGCCAGGCCTCGAACTGTTGGGAAATGTTTCGAGCAGCAAACTGTCCCACTTTGCATTTCTAAGAGGCTGAATCCCAAGAATAATAATGCACAGAGAATTGCAGCCCGTGGCTTTCCAGCCAGACAGTAATTCAATGAACAATGCGGCCAGCCCATCAAAACATCCTTGCCAAGTTACACAAGTACCACTTGTAGGAAGAGCTTTCTACTAGAAAAAGAGACAGCAGAGGAGAATGTGCTGGCAGAGAGGGAGCTGATGGGAAGGGCTCGCTCCTAATTGGATGGTTAATTACAGCACCTCTCCCATGAGAGAGTGCTGGTGCCCAGGCACATGTGGGATGTGCAGTGCTGCTCACACCAGGGATAAAGAGGGTTGCAGGGTCCAGGATGTGCCCCACACCGACCCACTCCTGCCAGGACACTGCCCTGTCCCACCAGCCCCCTGTGAGAGGGTGGCAGGGTCCTGGGGGAGATCACTTTGTTTGCATTGCAGGAGAGCACAGCCAAGCACAGTCCTGCAGAGCACAGAGTAAAAACCACCTGAAACAAGCTGCAAATTATAGTCCTTTGCTGAAAGTAGAAGGGCTTTGAATAGGCAGGGCACTGATCCAAAGGCTGATAAGAAGCCTCCCAAGGATACAGGACATATTTCAAAAGGAAACAAATATAAGTGTTTTCTATTTTAAGTGTCACCTGCCTGACCGAGTCAAGTCCCTAACCTTTTGGGTTTGGTTTTTTTTACCTGAAGGCCTTCACCCAGCTTCCCTAGATTCTCTCCTCATTTTTGGCTACATAAACACTTCTTGGAGAAAAATGCCTTTGTAATTCCGTAACATTGCTTCCCACTGCTCCAGAGCTCAGCTCCTAAACCACACCAGCACGGGTTCCCTGCAGAGCCCTGCGATGGGGATGCCTGCTCTGCACCGAGGAGGAGGAGGAGGAGGAGGAGGAGGAGATCCAGAACATCCAGCCCACGCAGGCATTACCAAGGCACGTGGCCAGAGTTGGGACAAGGCCATCAGGCTGTTCCCATGGAGCTTCCTCCCCTGATCCCAGCTCTGTGTGTGATCCAGGATCACAGAGCACAAACACGGCTGGCATCACCTGGCAGGGGCAGCTCTCACCACCCTCCACCCTGGGCTGTAACCCTGCCCAGTGGTCCCATTCAGCTGGGGAAGGTCAGTGACCCTTAAGCAAAGGGACCCAGCCCTGGTGCCTCCATCCTGGCCACGCTCCAGTTGCTGTATGAACAAGCAAAATGCTTTGCAACCACTGGTATCAGCATTCCCACAGCAAATACTGTAAAGAACAGTTTGTTTTCCCCTAGGAAGGCCACCAGTGCCTCATCTGGGTGTTGACAATAACCTCAGAAATCCACAGCTAAATGCACAAAGGCTTGAGCTGGATTCCAGCTGACTCTCCAAAGGCTTTACACTATTTGCTCCAAGATCTCACCATTAAGCTTCACTACAAAGCTCCAAGGGTGAGCATTAATCACCTCTGTCTCTGGTGCTGTTTGGCTAATGACACTTCATGCAATCAGGGCCTCAGGTTGCCTTCACCTCTGGGAAAGGTGTTTATTTTGAAAGATAGCTTGAAAATGTGCCAGAAACACCAATTTCTAAACCATGCAGTTCACAGGAGAAAGGCAAAGCAAAAACAAAGGACATAGTATCTCAAATTTAGGAGAGACTGAACAGACCAAAATGCAATAAATATATTGCATTTACTTGCTGTTCCACTTGATTTTGTGCTCACTTTGGCTAAGAAGGAAAGAAAATGGGTCCAAATCACAGCAGCCTTGAGCCAGCTCTGCTGTGCTGGGCTGAATTCCCACACTGGAGCCCTCAAGAGCAGGACATCCTCGGCCCCCTGGAAATTCCATGCTGTGAGGCAGTGCTGAGTATGCAAAGAAGGTAGAAGCAAGGTAATTTTTTGATCTTTCATTCAAACCCAAGCACGCTCAGTGCAGCAGATGTAATGCTATGTCCACTTCACCAAGCCGTCGGTATTGTGAAGATTTAAACTGGAATCTCAACAAAAGAGAAGTCATCCCTCAGGTGTCAAATAGAAGATTTTTTTTCACAGCAACTATCCTTTTGACATGATAAGGCCAATTCCCAAACAAAGGTGTTCAAAAGGGGTTTCTGAGGAATTCTCTTTTGGAAACATCAGCTGAAAGCAGCACTGCTTTGATTTCACAGTCAAATCTGCTTGGATCAGAACAATAAATTAACTCTTGTGCTACAACCAACATCCAAAAGACAAAATACATCCTAAAAACGATCCTAAAAGTCCTTTAAAGAAAACACAATTGAGCTAACACAGAAATAAAAGTATCTTGGGCAACTGTTAAAAGAGCCCTCTGGAGACACCACAGCAGCAGCAGAAGGCACTAAAAGATACCCAACCAACCCCATCTCTAATGCCCCTCCCCAAAGCACTCAAACACAGGGGGTGAGAACAAACATCAGCACCTTCCTCACAGGGCAGAGGAGAATCTGTGCAGTCACACAACATCCAGCTGAATCCCCCTGCACCAGTGAGCCATCCCTGCTATCCAGGGGGATCAGGCACCACCAGCCACGCTCTGATCTCCCAGAAGAGCTGGATGCTCCTTCCACTGCTAAGCACAAACCACCCCAACCCAGCACAGCCACGGCTCCCGGGCTCCCTCGACGTGCTCAGCTCCCTCCTTCCCCAGCACTGGGCTGTAACAGATACAATTAAGCTCAACAGCTGCACTTTACAGCTGTTCCTTTCTAAAATACAGAGATCTTCTTTTTTTTTTTTTTTTCCTCTTTAAAAGTGGAATTGTGGGATTTTCTTAATAAATATTCAGCATCCTCACCAGAATGAAATGGGAGTGAAAGCAAGGCCTCTTGCTTTTGGATGTGCTCTGTGCCTCTATTTTTCTATGTAACCTGCTCTAAAAGTATAATGATCAGCATTAAATCCAAGCTTGAAGGCACAGTGCTAAAGCCCAGGACAACAGTTACATTTCTGCAAGGATGAAGCATGAAAATTCAGTGACAAATCCATTTTTCTTATGCAGAGTTGTGGCTTCAGAGCATTTGTAAAGACAGAAGAGGCCAGCACAGGGAGGATAATAAAACTATTGGCTACACTTCTCAATCTCTTATAGGTAGCACTCCATCCCCTTTAAAGGAAACAAAACAAAAAAGTCCAAAACAAAACAAAACAAAAAGATATAAAATAGTCCAACATATTTTCTGCAGAAAAACACAAAAAGTAATCAAGTAAACCACCGCAGTCTGGAATCATCTAAACATTAAATCCCTACAGAAAATGCCCTATTGCACAAGAATTTGGTGGATTCTCCAACCAACCAGTTGCCAGAACATATGGCTCAATATGTGGGCAATGGTATGGGAAAACAAGAGGAACCTCAGTCCAGAGACCATCATAACGCTCCTCCAAGAAATAATAAAAATCCTTTGTTGATATCTAACAAGTATTGCTGTTTCCTCCTTTCTTCCATTTCCATCATGGTGCTGTGGAACCAAAGATGTGCAATATTCCCTCTTGAACACTGCACTGGGCTGTGCACGTTTGGTGAACTTGCAGCATGTTAAAAGTACAAGGGAGTCCTCATAGCACATCAGTTCAATGGACCAAATAATTCAATGGCTCTTCTGCTCCTCTAACTCCAGAGGTTTAACAAAGCCAGAGAACACTACAGGGAAGCAAATGCCCACATTTCTCAAACACAGCCTCTAAACCAAACACATCCATCTTGTAGGTGAGACCCCATCTGACCTTCCTACACAAGGCAGGGGCTTCTGACTCCTCTCTGCTGCACCAAAGCATTTTAGGGAGCACAGCTTCTGACCCTTACATTGCACCTGATGCCACCACAAGTCTCACAGGGGCAGCCCTGCCCACAGTACAAGAGCCTCCTAAAGCCCCCTGGAATCCCAGGTGTGCCACATGGAGACATCAGGGCTATCCACCTCTTGGGTCACATGCACACAGTGCAGAAGGATAGGGAGAGATCAGGCTTTACAGAGATATAACAGACAGTCTAGGAATAAAGGCAGACTTTGGAGGTGAGGAAGTCATTTCTCAGCTCTCTTACAGGCTGCCTGAGGTTTGACAGAAGTTGCATCCTTCTCATCTCTCCAAGGGAAAACTGTACCACTGTGGACACCCTGGACTAGGGGAGGTTGGAAGTGTGGAGGGAAGGGAGGGTCTCTAGTGGGGAGTTTATGGACAGTGCACCAACACAAACAGGGCAGGGCACGCCGGGCGTGCCCCGAGTGGGCCTGGGTGCTCATTAGCGGGCATCTGAGAGCTCTGGCCCAGCATCTTCCACCAAATCAAGCAGCAAATCAACAGCAATTAGAGCCATGCTATGGAGGCAGGGTTTTAATGTGCTCTTCATTACCATTTATAGCTGTCTACAAACTGCAAAGCTGCACAGATCCCACTGTCTGTGAAAGAACTGAAGCCATACACCCTCTTAGAAATTTCTGATTACTCATTAATGGATAATAAAAAAGCATTTAGTGGGAGGAGGAGTAGGGAGTACCCCTAAATCTTACACAAGGCTGAGCCCCACGGGTGTTAGTGGAAAAAAACTGAGTATCATTCAAGGTCAGAAACTACCTGGAAAAAAAATAATCCCAAGAGAGTCTGGAGAGGATTTTTCCCCTTCTCTTTTCAAGCCTTGCGTTGTGCATAGAAAAGCAACCTTTGTGCAAACCACAATGAACGTTTGTCCAGCCTGAAAGCATCCCACACCAGGAGTGGCAGCACATGCAATGCAGGTTTGGCATCCAAAGAGAAGCAGAAAGCTGGGGCAGGAGCCAGCACCAACAGACATCACTCCTTCCTCACAGAACAAGAAGAGGCTCAGTCTGGTCCTTCATCTATTCTGAAGCACTTTGCTGTTCCCCACTTCAGACATCCAAACATGCAGCTTAATATTTAGAGGAAGATCCTACTACAAGAAGGAAGGCAGACTCCCTACATATGAATTTACTCTGAAGATTTGTTTATAAATAATTCCATATGTGGACATCGCTCATCGTAGAGAAAAACCAGCTTGTTCTGGTTTAGTTTAACCCGTCTTGGAGGTGTGAGACCCAATTCTCCTCTTTTTTGCATCCATTTTGTACTGACATCACTTCAGTGACTGCAGAGGGACTCCTTAAACCAACCCCAACCCCACTGGCCCATCTCTACCTATACCAGGCACCAGCGTGGCTTGGCCTCCCCAGCACAATCTGCTCCATTTAAATCACTGCTGCTTTTAGCCTGATGGAAATAATCCCCCAACGGAGCTGACTTCACCCCTTGGTCATCCCAGCATGAGCCCAGAGCACTGTGCTGATCCCAGCAGAGCCACTCCACATTTACAGTCACAGCACCAGGAGGGATCATGCCTGGGGACAGGAGAGCAGCCGAGTCAGTGCCACCCATGGGCCAGGAGAGCCCCGTGGACCTCCAGGACAGCAAAAGGGACAGTGGCTGCTTCTGCCACCCAGGTATATTTTTGCAGCTCACTTAATCCCTGCTGAAATAAGATCACTGTTAAGGCTGGTGAAACAGGGACATCTTAAAGACATATAAAGTACCTCTGTAGCCTGTCTTAGGGCCTTAATCAGCACACTGAGATCAGGAGACTCTGTTTAAGAGTGACTGCGTTACACTGAAATGTCTGCTCCGCTCTGGAGGGCAGCAAAGGCACCCTGATCCCTCCTGGCAGAAAGTTCTATTTACTTCATGAATTTTTGAAGTCTCCTCATGAATTAATGCACAAAAATAACTTTCATAGAGTCCTCGTTTACAAGCGCTCCCTGGAAATATCGGCAGTATTTAAAATATACACCTAAAAATAAAGCAAGTAAACATTTAAAACTCTTTTGGCAATGGCTGGAAGAGGAAGCCCATGTTCACAGGGGTGTTCAGCACAGCAGGGAGCAGTGTGAGGGGTGAACAGGAACCCCAAAAGAGATGCTCACAGTGCAGGAGCACATGGGAGACAAACTGCACAGACCCCAGCTCTCCCACAGGACTATGGCCCCAAAGGACAAGTCCCTTCCTCATCTCATCCCTTGGAGCCTTGCCTCCCTCTGGTTATGGTCTGGAGATCTACTGGGCAAGGGCTGCACCTCAGACCTAGGGACCACTAAGAGAAGCTGTCCTTGGTCATCTCACCTTCTGTGAGACACCTGGAAAACACCACGAGGTCACCTCAGTCCCTCCTGCTGTAGGAACAGATAAAGCACAAGACCACCAAGCTCTCCACGTCTGGTCTTTCACACTGGACCTCGGTTGCAAGGTCCAACCAGGTCTGCGCAGGATTAAATATTTGACCAGTTTCCCCAGAACACCTCGTGCTAAAGACAAAGCAACATTCAGGTGCATTTGTCCTGCCTGGCTGGCTCACACCACAACCAGCTCACATTGCTGTGATGAAGCCCAGGGTATTTTAGTCTGTGAGGCACTCTGAGATCCATCCCATCGGGATGAAAGGAGCTATATAAATGTAAATCATCCTCATTAATGTAAATTGTGGGACAATGCAATGTTTACAGTGAACATTCCCAGGGCTGAGCCTCAGAGTGTGTATGTTTATGTATAATTTTACCAATGAAGAACACAGCCCTCTGTACCTGGTAGCTGGACACCAGAAAGACTATCATGGAGGATCCAGGTGGAAAATACCACATACAGTGACCAGATCAGACTCTGAGGGCAGCATCACGGCCACAGAACATTTATCTCCCTTGTATGCTCTTGAAAGACTTTCAAAACCCCTGAAGTCCTTCTCTTGCACAGTTGTTCACAGCTGGAGTTTCTCGGTAACGACAAAAGGTCATTAACATTTTTAAGACCACTTCTGAAAACCAAGGTGACTCCAGTTCAAACAAGCTGGACTATGACACACACTGACTCAGACCCTATCCAGTATCCATGAGATCTTTCAGGAATTATTCTACTGGTTTGGGGTAAGCTTTGAATCAGTTGGTGTGGTTCAGGCCCTTCTCTGCATCCATTTCCCAGCCTCTCAGTGTTAGGAGAGAACTCCAGCTCCTGTCCATGTTATGCTCATCCCAAGAGCACAGAGTCTTTCCTCCTAAATAGCCACTGATACCCATGGACCAAACCAGAGCATCAAGTATTTGGAGACACAACTTAATGCAGAACTTAGTTGCTTTCACTGGACACAGGGAATATGACTTGAAGGTCCAGTTGAAGCTCTGCTCAGGTCAGAAAGTGTGAAAATGTGCAAGCCATGATGAAGCTGGAGGAGCAGGGCTGTCCCTCAGTTCTGCTGCACACCTGCACCTGCAGACTGGATGCTGCAAGTCTGCATTTGAAGAGGGAACTATTCCCCAGCAGCCTGCACATCTCCTGGGACACAACCACAGCTTCTGCAGAGTTTAGACAGGAGTGTGCCCCTGTGCAGGTGGCTACCAGAGCACCTGTAGAGCTGTATGTACCAACCTTGGGGTGTGCTAGTGCCAGGCCAGGTTCAGTGCTGGGAGCTGTGATGGGATGAGCTCCCAGGACAGCTCGGGGCCTGTGCTAACCCTGCAGAGTCTGCAGGAGCACACACACTCACACACATGCACAGAGCTGCACACAGGACACACACAACCAACACACCTGCACAGACTGAACCACAACAGCTCCAGCTTGATCCCAAACTGAGAAGAAAGAGCAACTCATCAAATTTAAATTTCAGCCTCTTTCTTTCCTGTGCTTTTGTTTCAGTATTTAGAGCTCCAACTAACAAAGCAACAGACACAATGCCACCTCCTTGGGAAACATACTCAGCTCCTTCCATCTGCTGCTTCCCCAAGCCCCCTTGTATTCTGCAAAGCAGATTGTACTGTGAAATATTAATACTTTGCTCTTCTGTCATTATGTCCAACCCTGAATCTCAAGGCTTGTTCCCAGCTTCTCTCCCCCTTAGGTTTTTTCCAGGGATCACAGCACTCAATGGGTTATGTTACTGCACGCTGCACCACGTCTGTGTGGAGCTTTCACAAAGAGGTGGAAGCAGTCCAGAAGCAGCTTCTGGGGAGCCTTCCATCTGCAGCAGCATTTTATTTGGACAGCAGAGGGGAAATTAGATCCCTCTGTTGCTGATTGGCTTTGGGAGTTGAACCTTCAGTGGTGTTGGGGGAGTTCCTCCAGCGATGCCGGTGCCGGGACGCGCTGCGGGGCGCTCGGGGGAACAGGGACTGCTCAGTTTAAGGGCAGCGCCAAGAGCCTTCAACTCACGCTCTGCTTTTGCTCTACATTTCTTTGAATCTGACTCTGTTTTATTTAATCTGGATTTCTGCTCCATCTGGCTTCTGACTAACCATGCCAATTCATTCCATGTGCTTGCTGAAGAAGCTTTTCTTTAGCATGGGAGAGCGGTTACGACAGAGCACCGTTCAACAAGTCTATTTCAGCCCAGCTCTGACCCTCCTTTCTCCAAATGTTCGAGCAAACATTTCTGTGAGCAGGCATTTCTGCGATTGCAGATGATTTAGATAAAGAGGAGTGCACAGAAAAGGCAACCCTGAGGCAGGGTCTCACCTAGTGCAGATCAGCTTTGGCACCAGTGGTTGTGGTACTGAAGTGCTCAGGCTGGCACACACACGTTTGTGCCCAGCAGTGGGGACAGCTTGCTCTTCTCCAAGACTCTGGACTCAAGGACAAAGGACATTTCTGCCCCTGAGGCCCTACCTGGAGCAGAGAGATGGCTATTCAAGCCCAAACCTACTATGTTTTTTAAGGCCACATCTGAACAGAGCTGCAAGAATAATTTCTCAGTGCCATTTCCATGTTTCTTTGGATCCAGTGCTAAATTAGCAACAGGCTTGCTCTCCCTTCCAGGAAAACAATATTTTGGCTACCAAGCCCTTAATCAAACTTCACATCAGACAGTTATGCTTCATCTGTCTCCTGCTCAGTTGAGTAAGACAGGTAGTCTCTAAAATGTAACCCCCACATGAAAATAAACTTTTCCCTTCTCAGACTATTGAGAAAAAGAGCAGCAAACACCAAGGACAAGGGGCACAGCTGCAGAGAGCCCTCCATTCCCATCCTTCCAGGAGACAGGGAGACCTGAGGAAGAGCTGGAGAGGTTCCCTGGAGCAATGACAGGCCCGTGCCACACAGCAAGGGCATCCTGCAGCCTGGCCAGGCTCCACATTACACACATGCTCTGAATCCAAGGGTGAGAGCACAGCTCAGCCTGAGACCTGCACAGGACTGGCCTGGGTACCACTGTGGAGCCAGCACCTGGCATCTCCAGAGAGATGATGCCCACGAGAGCTCATCTGCCACACTCCTGTTTACCAACCCAGGCACGTGGCAAACCCACTGCTGGCCTGCAGCAGTCACAGTTATGGATGTTTATGTTTTTGCAGCACCATAAGTCACCTTGGAGTGTCTGGCATTAAGAAGGATAATTTAGCAGGCTTTTCCAATGCCTTGGATTCCTCACTGCTGAGGTGTAATGGCCCGAGTCCCTCAATAACTATATTTTTTCCTATACATCCAAGGTCAGAGAGGGCCACTTAACCTTATTATTTCAGAAGGCTCAAACCTTTGACAATTATAAACAGGAGAGTAAAAATAAGAGCTAAATTTGTGCCATATATTACTCATCATTCCCCAGCCTCTGAATCCAAGCAAGAAAGGTGAAGATGGCTCTGACACCAACTTCCTTATGTAGGGCCTGGTTTGAATGGGACCTACAGAGCTAACTGAGGGAATAATTAACACCAAAGGCTGCTCCATGATCAAATGGATTTGCTCCAACCATGCTTCCAGACTTCACAAACGCTCTACCAAGGCAAAGCTGAGGTAGGATGGGGAGAAGTGTGCAAATGGGTTAATAGAGAAGCAGACACAAGATTAGCTGCTGCTCCTGGCAGCAAGTTGCTGCTGGCCTTGCTGCTGTGGACTCCCCTTGCAGCTCACCACAGACCACATGTCCCATAACTGACACTTTCTGCTGCAGCTTCTTCAGATATTTCCTTGCACAGAAAATTCCCAGTCACTGGCAACATTGGCACTGTAATTAAAACCTGAACAGGCAGTCACACACCTCTCCTGAGCATCCTTGCACTTATGCCCAGCCAGTGTCCTTCTCCAGGGATCCTGTACAGCTCCTCACTTGCCAAGAGAGAAACAGTGCAGAAATCCCTTTTCCAAAACAGTCAGTGATAAATGCATTTGGACTGGACCATGCCTCGCTTGTACTAAGGTAAATAGGAGGAAAAAACATCACTGCTTGATCCACGTGATGAGGAATTTGTAAGACAGGTAATGACAATTCCAAACCTCCAGCTGCAGAGAGGCACTGCTTGGGTGAAGCAGCACTTGGCTGCATCATCACTGCCTGGGCACAACTTCAGGAGCTTCCTTTGCACTAGAGAGACAGGCAGAACAAATCCCTTCTTAAATGCAATCCTGCAACCCATTTCAATACCTAGTGCTGGAAGATGAAGCTTCCGTCAAGCCAGTCAGGGCTGAAATATTGTTTATTGTACCTGAAAATTAATTTCATACCTTTTGGGGCATCACCAGATTGTTCAATCACTGACTGTGCACATGAACCTGCAAGTTTAGTGGCCAATTTTCTTCAGGCGTGCACTAAAGTGCACCCACGTAGTTAAGATCAAATTCAGCCCATGGTGTTGGAACATTATGGTACATAACTCAACAGAAATGTCAGACCTGCAACCGTTAAAGCATAATATTTACTGTGCACCACCACAAATTTACACAGCACAACGCTGCAACCCTTCGTAGGTATACAACAGTCCAGGAAGCCAGAAGAATTAATTTTTCATACCCTGGATGAGAAGCTGGTGTGAAGTGTTTGCTCTGGATCAGCCATGGGCTGTCAGTGCAAGAAGATATACCAGGGTGTACATCTGCTGTTCACAAATCCAGCAGCACCTGAATTCAGATGTAGGATATGAGGGCACCCTGACAGCTACAGCAACCCAGGAGTGCTGTACACTAGAGGATATCACACATACTTGGCCAAAACCTCCCATATTTATTTGTCAGGAACAGACTAGGACTGTGTCCAGTGGTTATAGTGGCAGATAACCAGGAGGTCACGGTGACTCTGCTGGGTTACAAAGGTCTAGAGAGGAGAGGAGGTCTGACACTCAGCCATAAATCTGTGGTAAACTTACTGAGTCTCCACTGTTTCTTCTGGGCAAACATGTTTAATAGCAGGTGCAAAACTGAGTTTTAAAAATAAATATCACATATCAGAGTTCACAGACCACAAATTTACCCTGTTTCTTTTAAAGTACAAACACTGAAAGTGTTTATTCAGGCTTGCTTGCTCACGTCCATCATGAGAAGCATTGGGATGTGAGAAGTATCAGTGCTGAGGAAAGATGCATCCATGTTTTCTGGGACAACAGACCCACTGCTTTTCTGCCAAAGCCTTTTAGAAAGCCAGTGAGTCAAGGCACTGAAGCCCTTAGTGAAAAGAGGGATCACTTCAGGGCACCACTGAAAGCCATCACCTCAACACACAAGCATGCCTCAATGCTACCCCTCAAATCATCCCAGTACTGCCAAGATGAGGCTAAATTTCCCCAGAGTGAGGAATTCTGATCCAACAGTCCACCAGGAATGGGGCATCTTCCTGGCTTGAGCAGGCTGATGTACAACCATCTGGTGGCAATGGCTTTGGGTCACTGTAATCCACAACAGCCAGAGTGTACATAAATAACACCTGCCCAAATGAGTATTTATACAGAGCCAAGTAATAGCTCCATCAGACCTTTACATTCTATCAGCCAAATAATATGAGTTTTTAAAAACATTTAGTACTTTAACAGGCATTTTAACAGCTCTCATAACTCAACTGCATCTTTGCTGTAAATCACTTGACAGTTGAATACTCCACTATATGATCTAATCCCCTTCAGCATTTCAGAAAGGAAGAAAAAACCTTCCTAGGGCTGTTTAGGAAGGCAAACAACTTTGCTAGGTGCCTGTAAATGGAGAAAAATCAGCCAGGCAGAGGCCAGTTAAACTCATGTGCCCTGCTTTGTCTGAGCACAGAGGGCAGTCCTGAAAAGAGCTGGTCCAACATCACAGAGGACAGTCCTGCCAAAGACCCCAGCGGAGCTCCCAGTGACATCCAGCTCAGCAGGAATAACTCTGAAGGCAGCAGAGAAGAAACAGCTCATGTTTTTCTGTGAGGCTGTCCCCACTCCAACAGCACCATCCAGGGCTGTGCTGGGGGCCTTTCCCCTCTGGACTCCCAGGAAACACAGGAGCTGGTCAGTCACACTGACCTGAGCCCACCCTGCACACAAAGGATGATCCTGCCCGAGCAGCTCTGTGAAACCCTCCCCTGCTGCCAGCCACGATCAGGGCATTTAACTTCAACTTGGCTGAGGGAGCAGGAACCCACATCCCCTCTGTGGCAAACAGGAATCATCACCTCCCAGCTCAGCAAGGACAGAGGCCAGGGGAGGGCAGACACGTTAGACACAGGGAGCAGAAGATGGGACCCACTGGTGAGCCGGGGTGCCCGTACACAGTCACACATGTGGGCAGGAAACACTCCATTTGGAGCATCCAGCCTCCATTTCCCCTCACCTCCCTCAGAAGTGGTGGGTTAAATCCTGACAGTCCCCTCCTGTCTCCTGCCCCCAGAAGGAAGGCCCCGTTCTTGCATTCTCTTGTATATTGTGCACACATGGAAGAAAGAGAGGCAAGTAAGTCTACATGTAGGTAGAAAGGAGATCTGCAACAAACCAGTGCTTAAGAAGCACTGTCTCAAATCAGACATTTCACTCTACTTCACTCTGGCTTTATGGTCTACTCTGATGAGCTCTTTAAAAAAAACAAATATACACAGACTCTTGCTACATACATATATCTCCATCCAGATGAATGCTTTGGCTCACTTAGCAGAAGGTTTTTTTGGCTGTAAAAGATGGCATGCTGGGGAGACTAAATGAGAGTGGGGAAGAGCTGAGGCAGCTGGATCCCAGTCATGGAGCCTGGACCAGCTCCGTCAAAAACAAGGACCAAGCCAGAGACAACGCAGAGAGACTGACATCATGCAGGGCTCTGCACAGACAACCACAATGACATAGCAGGTGTACCACATTGGCCAAATTTCCCTAAATATATGCTTGATGAAGCTCCTGCAAGCTTTGAGTAAAGATTTATTCTTCCCCCTCCAAAGCACGTAATGCCTAGGAGACAAAGATCTCCTAGGTTGCACCCACAAACACTTCCCCAGCTCTCCAGAACTGCAGACTCCAATTTGCTGGGCTGGGACCTCTGGCTGGGTCTGCTGCCATGAGCCTGGATGGCAGAGCAGGCACGAGCCTGGCAGTGAGGGGGGATGAACACGCTGTGCCCCTGTGCCTGGCACTGTTCCTGGACACACTGGGACTGTCGGACTGGCCACCCCACCATGACATCGTCCATGCACGGCTTTGGTTCACCACGTGCCAAAATTATAGCCCCATGCCTGCTAAATAATAAACACCCCTGAAGCTGCTGACAAATCCTCCTTGCAAACCTTTCCTTTAGGCAACTTCTGCCCCAATTCTCCCTGCATATCTGAATATAACATGGGCAGAATTTTTCAGACGGGAAAGCATCCCTCAGCTTGATCCCAAACTCCAGTAAACCAAATCATTGCATCCTGGTGAATCACAGAGGAAAACAATAGAAAAACAAGCAAGAGAATCTGCTGGGAGATAACAAGACCACGCAGAAAATCTTCCCCAGCAGGCTTTTTCAGGCAAAGGAAGGAGGTGAAATACTAAAGGGTGGAAGAAGGTAAATTATCAGAGTTGAGACATTTCAAATGACTGTTCCCTGCTGCGTTCAGCAGCTTTTCTTGATGGAGTCACTAATCACTGTAGTTTACCGAATGACCTTGTTGTGGCCATCTCATCTTCAGGGGACCACAAGCTGCAACAATCCCTGGTGCAGGGAAATGCCTTTTGGGCTGTGCTAAATCACAGCCACTGAATGCTGACCGCAGACTGTCACAACAGAGCAGAGGAACAGCCCCCTTTGGGGTGAAATATCTCCACAGAGGCGTTCATCCTGTCCAGCACATACAGCAAGCTTTGTACTCCAGGCAGAGGGGGAGAGATTGGGGCAGAAATCCTCCTGTACATACATTTAAAATACTGGCTGCCACAAGCCGGAAAAATGCTATAGAAAAATTAAATATTTACTTCTTCTGTTTGTTAATATCTTTCATTAGTTACTCAGCTGTAACAGTCATTAAAATGCTGAAAGGGAACTTCATGTAAATTCATCACTAGCCTGGGAATACTCCTGCATTTGTGAGCAGGCTGCATGCTGCAGCAGAGCTTGGAGCCTCAATTTCCCTACAGGAAAGGCCAAACGTCTGGTTCACTCACAATTTACAAATGATTATTTTTCTAATTAATCATTCATCAAAAAACACAAATAGCAACAGGGCATGAAAGGCAGTGCTGGTGTTAGCAGAAGGCAGAGTCAATCCATCACAGTCTCACCCTCAGCTGCTCACAGGGGAGACCCCTCCAGTGCTGTAACTCCAGTGGCTGCAGGGAAGGAGCTGGGGAAATACTCTGTGTTCTCCCCAGCTACCATCAGGAAAGGGATGATGTATGTTTCTGTTATGCCAAAGCTCATCTGAGTAAATTGGAGTTGCAACAGGTCTGTGAAACATATTGGGAGCTAAACGTGATGATGGTCTCAAAGAGGCAGGTGGGGATCTTGGGATGAGGAAAGGAGGGGCAAGGCAGTGTGGGAGGAGAGAAACTTCAGCACCATGCACTGAGGCTGGAGAGACACAGAAACAACCCTGGGGGAAAGAGGCCACAAGAGAGATGGCAGAACAAGGAGCAGGGATTTGCCAGATACCATCCCTGGCTCTCTGTAGCAGTGACTCGGCTGCAACTAATCCAGCACCTCATGGGGCCACCTGGTCCCACAGGAGGTTGGTCCTCTCAGCCCTCGTGCTCCCAGACTGCTGAACTGTGACTGCAAGTGCCAGCACACTGACCCCTCATTTGCCTTAGTTTGGATTAAGGAACCCTGTAACCACAAGCAAATCCCCTGACTATATAAAAAAAGTGCCTGGATATCACCTCTGCCAGTGTTCAGAGTTTGACCCTGCAGCCCTCTGTGCTGCTCACTTGCCAAATGGCTCACAGAAGACAACATATCCACACAGCTGGAGTTTGAAAACACACTGTAAAGGCACAAGATTTTCACCTTTCCACACCAATTCTCTGTTCTCATCATGATCAATCCAGGTCAGGTATTTCCAAGGACAGCTGTTTGAAAGGTGTAACTATTTCCAGGACCCCAGATCTCTCCTTGCTTTGGCTCTGCCTTGCTCAGGCTGCTGGCCAACCTCTTGCCAAGACAACAGCTCTTCAAAAGGCAGTATGAACTGGTAAAAGCAGGCAGCAGCATGATATTTCAGCCTTGCTATAGTCTCCTGCTGCTTTTTATTACACTTCACAGGGCTAGGCTTGAACCATATAATCACATTTCAAAGAGACTGGAGTATTGTTGGCAGTTTGCTTCATTCTTGACCACTGAGATTGTGAGATCTGCCCTTGCTGCTCTGAGAAAGAGAAGATTTCCTCCTTCCAGCTATTAATTAAACAAACTTAAACCCTACAACACAATAACAAAGGACATCCAAGATAACCAGGACTTCTGCAGGATTGGCTTTTACTGAAACTCTGCCAGGGCAGCCTCTCCACGTGTTGCACAGAGGTGGCAAAGCAAAACTAGCCCAAAACAGGGAGATTATTCTGGAGAGCAGAATACCCCATACCATCCTAATATATTCCACTCTCCAGCATCCTCAGATGAAGCAGTGATCTGTCCTGTGAAGAGAGAGTCTTGAGGACAGACATAATGCTAATGAGGCAAGTGAGGCAGAACCTACAGCCAGTCCTGGAGCTCTAGAGCATCTGTCCTGAATGGAGTTATCAGGTTCAAACCAAAGTGGGTTCTCAAAACTGCACAGCCAAACCTTGGACTGTTCTTAACCTAATTCTAACGTCCTCAAGAAATCTGCACTGCCTCTCTGGATACACCAGACACAACAGCAGTGGGCAGCAGGGATGATCACCTCCCCAGAGGGCAGCATGATGGCCAGAACCTGGGAAGCCTTGGATCAAAAACTCGCCACACTGCGAGGTCACTGGTCCCTTCAGGTTTCACTCCTGTACAGCACTGAGGCCACGATGTGTTGAACACACTGGGACAGGAAGGTCTCGTGGGAATGAAGGCCCACATAAGCTGCTCAGAGAACCAGGAAAGGATTTCCTTAGGAGACAAAATAGGAAATTCTGAGCTTATCAACAACACATACAGCACAACACCCCAGCAACCTCCCAAGACAGCATTCTATTTAATGGCATAAACTTGGGAAAGCAGGAGCAGTGACAGTGACTGAAGGGAAGATGGAGCAGTGGCACACACCCCACACTGCTCCCATGGCACCTCTGCAAGGGCCCAAATCCACACAGCAGCAGAACCAGCCTTGCAGGATCCTGCCTGCAAGTTACTGATGGCACAGGAGGAGCTGCAAGAAACACAAATTGAAGCACAGTTTGAGAAGCAAATATGTGTGCAGCTGTGAAGGACAGCCAAACCCATCTTCCTACAACCCAGCAACAGGCAAACATGGGTTCCAGACTTGCCATGTGGGAGGAGAGAATCACTCCAGCATTTCTATCCATTGCTGGACAAGTCAAACAAGAAACTCAATCCAACACGAGCATTTCAACACGGAAGTTCTACAACAGCTCATAAGCACTAAGGGAGGGCAGAAATCCATATTAACAGAAGCCACTGATAAGGATCATGGGTTCCAACTTTTTCTGGTGGTTGGCCTCTTCTCTCCAGTACTTGCATTAGTATTTCTGTGAAGTACCCACAGCAACAATACAATACTGTAGCTCAATTTACAGGAGGCAGAAAACAATTCAGAATGAAGTAGCTTTTGGCCCCAGGTTTGGGGTACTTTCAAATGTTTTATTACTAGGCAGATTTCTCACAGGAAAACTATGACATAAATGACGTGTTTGAGTATTTTTTCTAAGCGAGAGTATTTCCTGCCATTATTTTCTTGTGTTTATGTTCTCTCCAGTGCATCCTATTATAGCGAATCTGTTTGGAAGGGCTCCATTCCTAAAGATGACACAAGCTGCAAGAATGCCTTCTGCCCAAGCAATATTCCTAAAGAAACCTGTCATACTACTCGTGTGCTTCACGATAATCAGACACACAAGGGCACTACATAAGCAAACCGAGAGCACCAACACACTGCAGACTGGGCTATAAATACCCAATTATTTCAGTTTTTGAAGCTACCACTTTTTCTAGACCATTTAGCAAGATCACTTTCTGACCTGAGATCTGCATTTAGGTAAGAGACATCCCCATCCAAACTCCATGCTCAGGGCCAGAGTGCTGAAAACCAGTTCTCTATGAACATCTCCAGTGCGCATTCCAGCTCTTCAAACACACAGCTAACCCACTCCCTGAAGGAGGACATGGTAATCACTCATACCCTTTATTTTTAGCCTTGCTCTTCCTTCAAAGCCCAGCGAGATATGTGGAGTTTTGCAGCGTGCAAAGAAGCCCTGCTCATGATTGACATCTATGTGAATAATAGAGCTTTAATCTGGTTTCAGTCAGTTACCTACTGCTTCAGCAGTTTAACATCATGTGGAAGAAAGAGCAGCAAGGGTATCCAGCCAGCTTTCACAGAACTCAAGGTAGTACTACAAGGCTTAATTAATTGAGATCATCAGATGAAAAATCTCATCATATATATAAATGCTCAAGCAGTCCTGAGAAGGGATGCTACATGGAAACCTCAGATAAAACTCCAGAGACAAGGGACTGAGAACCATCTGCCTATCAGAATTGTGTTCCTCCTGCTCCAGAGTCTCAACCTCAGTTGAGTGATGGGTCTGAAATATAACAGCAGGAGCACAAGCCAAGTTCAATGTTTTAATCAGACACCTACTTTCAAGTAAACCCAGTGTGGACTGAGCTGCTCCTTTTCAAACAGCACAAGTGTGAAGGCAGCTCAAGCTGCAGATCTGCCTCTCAGACCATGCACAGGCTTTCTGTCATTGCACAGGTGGTCGTGATGCCACCAGTCCTGGCTGAACAGAAGCAGAGAGGGAAACACAATTCATGCAGGCCACACTGTGATATGGCTGCAACTCATTCTCTTTCCACAGATACCCTTCCCACATTCCAAGAGGGGCTGATCTGAAGCCAGCCAAAGTCACTGTGAGAGCAAAGTACCAAGCCTGGCATCTCAAAGGAAATCAAACTCTGCTGCATAGGTTCCTGCTCTCAGCACAAATCAAGTGAGAGAAAGAGCCAAACATCTAAAGATGCTTTGAAAGGGCAGCTCGGTATTTCCCAGGCCTCCTTGGACATAACTGACCCAGAAAAGGTCCCTGGTTGCACCAGCCCGTTACCCTTTGAGCAGTGACCATCTATCATCCCCAGTCATTCAGCCCTGAGTCACAGCTGTGCTCAGACCCTGTTCAGACATCTGCTCTCCTGCTGTCCAGGTTCAGATCCTGCAACAGATCCAGATTCTGCTGGAATGGTAGACAGACTGCAAAAATCATTTTCAATTTGCCCTCCTCACCATGAAAACCAAGTTCTCTTCTCCACTGTCTAACTTCTTACTCAAAATCTTTTCTCCTCCTCTGTGCCCACATCCTCAAGTGCTCAGAGACAGCGATGGCTCCCTATGAGGCCATTCTGATCCATTTCTGTGAGCCCTGCACAGAGTCCTGGCACTCCAGCAGGCACTGAGAGCTCCAGCAGCTCTCACACCATCCTCACACAGAGATGCCCTAACACCAACAGCATTAATTACCCACAGGGACACAGTGCCAGCCTGGGGAACAGCCCCATGGGCTGGCAGTGCTGCTCTGTCTGTGCCACCACAGAGACACAGAAACACCCAGGCTGGAAAAGCTCTTTGAGAACATCAAGTCCAACCACGCCCCAGCACTGCCAAGGCCACCCCTAACCCATGTCCACAAGTGCCACATCTACACATCTGTTAAACCTCTCCAGGGATGGAGCCCTGGCCAGCTGTGCTAGGGCTGGACAACCCTTTTGGACCATCTTGAATCCTTGCACTCACCTGCCTGCTCACCCAATGACTGCCCAACACCACCAACTGGTGAGATGCAGCTCCCAATTAAATCCAGGCAAACCTTTCTAGAGACTGGGCTGGGTGATGCACCTCTATCTACTCTCCAGTTCACAATAGAAATGTGATACTGATTTTTTTTTTCCCCCAAGTATATATTTAGGCACAATATATTTTAATGGCAAAAAGATGCTTTGTTCCATGGGGTATGTGTGTGTGTGTGCATTTGATTCCTGTGCTTCAAACAGATCCAGGAATGGAATTTCATACTTTTATAAAATTAAGAACAGATGCTGTAGACTGTTTAAACCAGCAGAGAAAATAATAAGAGGAACACTCCAAGGAAGGTGACATGAAAAAAACACTGAACATTGCAGGAAAATGGAAATACAATAATGACTGTGGGACTTTTGGGACACATGGGTCCGTGTCACAAATCCCTCAAGAAAGACAGCTCCCAGCTCGGGCACATTGAAGTTTCTTCTGCATGAGCTAGAGAGAGAAAAATAATAGATAACAGCAGCTGAACATAGAGCACATTTATCTTACAGTACAACAGAGATGCAGTTCACCTTAAAATAAAATCATGGCACATGCAAACAGAAATCCCTTCCTTTTCTATCAAGTTTACCACCAAATATTAAAGCCAATGAAAAGCTGAGTTACATTTGCTGGCTGCTTCTCTCTTTACTCCTTTCTGGCACGTGCCTTGGCTGGGACAGTGGGGTTTCCTGCGAAGCTGAGGCACCACCAGGCTGCCAACGCCATGCCAGGCACTTCTGTGTTTGTTCAGTGTTCTGTATTTCCATTCCAGCCTTCAAAACCGATGGAAGCTTCTCCTGCTGGCTTTTGGTGCCCTGTTTGTCACCACAAGGTTTGTATCTGGGGCTGAACCCAAGCCAGCATCCTTTTGGACATGAACTGGTTCAGGATGAATGATTTCATCTCTCTCTCCCACACTGACTCAGGGGATACCTCACCTGGAAGGAAAGGTACCACGTTTCCACAAGGAAAGGCACTCCTCAGAGTGACAGGAGAGGTTCCAGCCTCTCTCTTCAGCTCCACACAGCACTGCATGGTGCCACTGGCATTGTCACCTCCATTTTGCAGAGCGTTATGTTGAGGTATGGAGGATGTTAAGCAACTTTTGCCTCTGGTCACAGAAATAAGGGCAAGAACAGCACTGGAATTCAGAGCCCGAGCTCAGATCCTGCCTCACACTTCCTGCACACAGAAGAACCTGTATTGGACTTGCAGATCACACATTTGCATTGCAAAGTGAGGAGCAGTGCATAAATGCCTGTATGTACAAGCAGATGTGTATTCAGTAGGGAGATATTTGGAAATTCACCACGTAACATTCTGTCTACAAGTCAAAAGCCATCTCCAATTGCTAAAACTTAAATCAAAACACAAGTTGCTACAATTCATAAGGAGCTTAATATTTATTACCATGTATTGCAAGCGTGCAGCTATGTAGACTCCCTTACTGTCTCCAGTGATTATTCAAGGGACCGGGAAAAGAAAGAACAGCCTTTGAAAGTAACAGAAAAAAGCAAGTGTGGAGAAAGCAATGTATTAAATCCTTTTCACAGCCAAGAGGCCAACGAAAATGCTATATATTTATAAAGGAAATGAAAACCTGTCAGGGACAAAATTAACTGAATAACAGAGCTTGGGCTGAATAAAGATAAGCAAGAACTCAAGAACCAAAAACACCACCAGGGTGGAAAATGCAGCATGCTCTGCATCCCTGGAAAGAGGGTTCTGAATGGATGTACAGCCCACTGGGGTAAAGTCAGAGAGGGATCCTCAGCCACTCCTGATAATCTGCTGATCAAGGGAGGTCAGCAGATGTGTTGTTCACAGGATGGATAATATTGAAACAACTGGAGCATCTTCTCTGCATTCCCTGAGTAGGGATGGAGGGGGAAGAGGACCCTGCAGCTCCCCAGGGCAGTGGGGTGGGTGCTCAGGACGCCACCAGTGTTGGATGCTCTGGTTTCACATCCTGGATTTCAGCCCACCAGGGCCTTCACGGCTCCAGCAGCCTTTGGGCAGGAGGAGCAGGAGGCTGCAGGGGCAGACATCAGCTCCCAGCCCATGAGAGAAGATAAAGCCTTCAGGATACAGAGGTAGAAAACCTCTAATTTGCCACAGAGAAAGTGCCCACAGGCCAAAGACCTGGCCTGTATGGGCTGGTCTGAATTCAAATTCCACAACTGGAAGAGCTGGCACATCATATTTCTAAATTTTTGATGTTAAAAGACTACCTGAAAAATCACTGGGAAATGTACCAGTTCATGAAACCTCACATAAAATATAATGGTTATGAACCCTATCTTGATAGAAACAAGGCTTTTTAGTGTGCAGATGACTTGGATTCAGTTCCTGATATTAAATAATTTAGCTTTATGTATCTAATTGCAGGAAGTTTGTGTGATTTTGAAAATAAACAACATAAGTATTTCATAATTCAGATACTTAATTACTATTACCATATTGATTGCAGGAAATAGGATTAACCACACATTATATATTGTCAGAGCATAATGTCAACAATCTTGAAGTGAAGGCTACCAGTGAATTAGCTGGCTGAACTACATTAAAAACTAAGTACAAACCACAGCCATCAGGAAGAATTCTCAATAAACTGGCATGTTCATCATTTCACCTGGACTTCCCAGTAAAGCCAGGAGGGGAACAAAAACTGTGTAAACATGCAAAGTTAGACTCATGTTCAGGAGGAGTAAAGTCAGATGGTCTTGATCTCTTGAAGCTTTCTTTTCTTAGATGATTCATCAGAGCAGTCATTAAATAGGTCCCAAAATGAGTCCTACCAAGGATAATAATGCTGCTTCTTCCCCCACTGGTTCCTACAGAGAGGTCTGGTGAACCAGCAGGAGGGATCTGCTTGAGTGTATTTCCCAAAGGACACTGGAGAGTGGCACGACCTGTGCAGCTCACCAGGTCACCTCCTCCTTCCTGTGCCCCTGCTCTGCTGGGCTCTGCTGCTGGGGCAGATCAGTCACAAAGGCAGAAGTACCTCAGCATTTATACCAAACTGGCCCAGGGCTCTGCCCTTGCTCCACCTTCAGTACCCTCACACAAAGGGATGTGCCATAGGATGTGCCTCAGGAAAGTTTCATGAAGCATCAACCCCATTTCCTACCAAATGCAGCTCTCCAGAGCAGCTGGTTTCAGTCCTTGCACAGCCACCTGCAGCCAGGGAGCCTGTGCTGTGCTAAAGCCCCACACAGCACCATGGAGTGCAGCCCAGAGAGGCCACTGCAGCCTCTCAGCACAGACACTGTCAGATCAGGCAGCAGCAGCAGAGGTGAAGCTGTGCATTAATGAGAAGTGTTGGTTTCAAATCTGAAAAGATGCTTTTAAAACCAAAAAACACAACAATGCACTGGGCTTGCATCTTCCTCAACACAGACTGCAGTTACCTCTCCTTGTAGCAACAGAAGGGAAAGGGCTTAACAGGAAAGCAGCAGAAGCCTTTCCCCTGTACATGAAAAGCAGGTTGGGAATCTCCACAGAGGCACTTAGACATCTCTTGCTGTATAGAACACAATGCTCTGATACTCCTGTTATTTGCTTTTCATCATCTCAAGGATTCCATAAATCCTCAAGTGCGCTGGGAGCTGTTGGACAGATCCTGCATGGGAAGGTGGCAGTGGTGGAGGGAGGGAGCCTGGCAGCATTCCACTGGTCTCCAGAGGCAGGGATGGCCACTCTGACCACTGCAAAGTGCATCTCCAGGCATCACAAACGCAGCTTTCAGCAGCCCTGCCTCACTCTTTTCTTGTCACCAGTGGAGCAGGAAAATACAAACCCCCCAATTCAGAGGGAAGGCACAAACTCACTGCAGTCACCCACCCACAGACACAGGAGTCCCCTCAGGGCAGCTCTGTGAGCTGGGCAATGCTTTGCAAAGGAAATTTCTTGATGCCTTTTAGCCTTGAGAGCAGAGTAAATCCCTTCAACCCTAACTAGCATCCAAATTAGCAACCAAAGGAATGCCAGTGGATGTCCCCTGAGGAATTGGCTCTGGCAGCAGGAATTAGCACTTTGATCCTCCTCTCTGGACAGTGGAGCAGCACTCATTTGCACTCACAGCTACCACAGTGCAGGACCCAACACACGAGTTGTTCCTCGAGGGGACAGCCCCTGACAATGAGTTAGGCCACCTGCCTCATGCAAGGCTAATGCTGCATTTCCCAGTGAT
This sequence comes from Lanius collurio, assembly GCA_020086605.1. NCBI lineage: Eukaryota > Metazoa > Chordata > Aves > Passeriformes > Laniidae > Lanius > Lanius collurio. The sequence goes on along the minus strand of JACBWW010000032.1, from coordinate 8,846,012 downwards.
TTGTCCAGGATCTCCCACCATGGCTTCACACCTGGCTTCAGCCCCTACAGAAATACTGGTGCTTTCAGAGCTCACCCTTACTGAAATCAGCACTTACTACACCTACACATTTTTGCTTTGGCTCCTTCTGTGATGAGGTGGGGCTACAGGAGAGTGATTTTCATCTTTCCAATGCAGAGAAGCCCTGCCTGGTTCCCAAGGTTGGCATCACTGGTACAGCACTCCCAGCCTGAGGCTGCTGCTGGGCATTTCCCACAGCCTAAAACAGGTAGAGACTCCAGAGAACAGTGTTCCACAGCAGCCTTACAGATTTAGGAGCTAGGACACCAGGATTTGCATCCTCATCTCCCCCAGAGACAGAGCAGGAAAGAAGAGCTGGACTCATGTGGGGCTGGCAAATGTCCTCAAATCCCCCATGTGCATCCTGAGAGGTCGATTACTGCAACATTTTCACATGCAAATACCTCAGAGCTAGCTTCTCACATCGACTTTTACAAGATTGATCCAGGGCCCAAAGGCACCAAACTCAGGCTTTAGCAAGCCAGAGCTGTGGCCCAATTTCCAGCAATGCCTGGTGCATGCAGCAGTGAGGAACGACAGACAACTCACAGCACTGCCACAGAAAACTCTGCTCATTATCTTCACAATTCTGTATTACATGATTCAGCTACACAAAATCTCCCATCAGATGTGACAGAAAGAGAAACTGCTGTATTTACATAGAGCAGCACATAGCACATGTTTGTGTGTGTGCATGTGTACACACCCTCCTTATGTTTTTCCAGGAAGCTACAGGAATCAAAATCCATCTCCGTTTGAGCTAGATAACCTTCACAGATTTTATTGAAAATCCCTCTGTTTTTCATTTCCTCAGCATTGCAAGCTTAACCAAATATCCTAAAATTGAAACACAAACGAACACCAATGACTCTGCCCCGACTCCACCTAATCTAGTCAGAAGGAGCATTTATAAATTCATTACCAACACTAGGAGGATTTCCTTGTCCTCTTTGAAACCCAGCAAACCGTGGCCAGCTGCTCAAAGTACCACAAATCTTGGTAACTCGAAGCCATGTGAAGTTTTAATAGCAATGCCAGGAGTAGGTGCTGAAGGCAAACAGAGACAGCCCTCTCCAGCTGCCCTCTCATGAGGAGAAATGCCCAAGTTCCAAAGCAATTGCAGACACTCCTCATGCTCCACTTTGGAAAGCACAAAGACATGTAATGAGAATCAGAAAGCAAAATACTTATGGCACATTCAAAGCCCAAACTATAATGCTGAACTGGAGGTCAGTGCATTTGAACAGAAGTACTTCCAAGAAGACCCAACAGCAGATTTCATGGTGGTGCACAACATTATCAGGAAACTCAGCTGAGGTTTTGGACCTTGCACAGCCAGCACTTCACTTAAGTCTATTTTTTGGCATACTGTCTAACCATGGAGGCCATCAACACAAAGACTATTTTTCCAATGCCAGTTCATAAAGGAGCATCAGCAAAATACACGAGGTACTACCACCAAGAACCCAAGGAGCTCTCCCACATCAGGCAAGGAGCCTCTTTCCCCACAGAAATCCCAAGACTGGAGGCCTGACACCACATTTCCCACATTGGCAACACCAGCCACCTCAAAAATAGGTCCCTAAGGAGTTAAATTTAGAAATGAACTNGGGGCACCAGGGACCACCTCCCCACAAGGCCACGTGGCTCAAGTTTACAGTGAGCTGCTCAGAGAACCACAGCACACTCTCCATGCTTAATGTAAAATATTAATGTCTCATTTGTTCAACAATTTTGTGGAAATTAAAACTTTTAGGTTAATCATATACTGAACAATTTTAATTAAAGCAGTTATAAAACAATTAATCCACGAGAGCAGGCTTGGATCCTTGCCAGCCTTATTGGTTTAATACATGTAGGCAAAGCTTATTTCTCCCCGTGTTTGACTTAATGAATGCTAATAAGTGACACAAAATATGCATGCAGTGCTCCTAATATAGTTAGTCCATCTGGTTTCACTTGCATTTTGTATTTGTCATTTTGCTTTGATAGAGGAATTGAAAATGAATTCTCCGTGCTAGAAATTAGAAGAACTTTGTACCCTGTTTAATTTAAAACAATTTTTGCAAACCTTTGGGGGAAAAAGAGACAGCAATTGAGTACAGCACATTAGCCAGCTATCTTTTTGGTTGTTCCAAGGTTTAAAAAGAGCACAAGACAGAAATATAGCACTGTGCCACAGCACGAAGGAATGAACAACATGCACTCAGCTTTTTTTTCCACCAGTATTTCAAAAGATGTTTTTTGCTTGAATAGATGGTAATATAAAGGCAGAGGATAAAATATGATTTTAAGCATCTGAGACAAATCCTCTACTATTCCAATTTGTTCTGCATTACAACTTGTTTGATCCATTTGGGGATGTACTTGTTTGCCAAAGGAAGCAGAGCTCAACCTCTTTGTTGAAAATTTTATCTATGCCAAAAATTTTTACCTTTTAGCACTTATGTTTGAGTTACACAGTCATGTTACTTCCAGTAATGCTCTGCACCATCACTGCTGGATGCAAGCACTCAACCTTGCCATGTAAAAGCCATGGGCAAAGGCCCTGCAGAGCTGAACTCCCCTGCCTGCAGCTCTAACCACTCTGGGAAGAGCCTGATCTCTCCCAGGGATGTGCCAAAAATTAAAAATGGGCTCTTCTTTGCCTAAAATCCAGATAACACAAGTCATGTCACTCTGAGATCATACGTGATGTGTGACAACTATGGGAGGTGGCCTCCATGGAGATTCCAGTTCCCAACACAGCACCAGCACCTCCCTTCAGAGGGCCCCAATTGCCCCTGGGCAGCCAATGAGGGTCCTTCCATTAGCACCACTGGGGTCTGCACCAGCTCTTAAATCCAGAGTGACACAGCAGGAGGCACAGCTGCCCCAGCTTAAACTGTGCACACTTTCCTTCTTCCCTGCCTAAGGTCACTTCCCATTTCTGCTGCTGAGATGTCCCAAATGGTGTCAACGGGGAGCCTGTTAGAGCTTAAAAACTAGCTCTGTTCCCAGGGGACCAGTGTGCCAAATTCAGTCACATCAGGACAAGCAGGAGGAAGGGAATTGTGTGTGTGCATGTCTTGAAAAATGCATTAAAGACAGGCGGGCAGGAGAGGAGAGGAGAGCACCACCAACCACCCACTGGCCACCACGACCCTCGTTGTACCCCAAGGTGATGAAGGGGAAGCTTCCTTTTTCCCACAGCTTCAGAACTGCAAAAGTGACAATAAATCTGAGCACCAACCACTGGCATTATCTGCTTAGCCTGGTAATTGGTTTATGGGCCACCCTTGGGCTCACCTTGATCTACCATTTCAGAGTCACACTGCTCCTCACTGATGTCTGCTGGCACTTCCCACAGGAAAGGTGTTCTGACCACGGCAGGAAGGAAGTGTGGGCACACAGCCTGTGCTCCACACCCATGCCACACCTGACCTGCACTGTCCTGCAGCATTCAGTCAGGGGTGACTTGAAGACAGCAAGACCTGGACACCTCCATAGTAGAAGATGGAGCCTCAGTCCACGCTAAATTTCCAGCCATTCATTAAAAATGCCAGCTCAGCAAGGCAGCACAAGAGGAAGATGGAGTGTAGGGAGCACAAGGAAAAGACAAGGAAGAGGTGAAACAAATGGGAACAGCTTCAGGCACATGAATAACTGCCTTACAATGGACTTGCTTACTGTTACTGAGCAAAATTTGGAAACTGGTGTGTGAAATACAGCCCTCTGAGAGCCCAGGGCACTGCAGCACCTGGGGGAGGGCAGCACGGAGCTGCCCCTCGGCCAGGGCTCAGAGCCCATGAATTTGGCAGCCTGGTTAATGCCTCCTGCAGCATGACAGGAGGGGCTGAGCCTCCCTGTGCCCACACCCCACTGCAGATCCCCACGCCTGGGAGCTCTTGGCACAGTTTGCCAGCTCACATCTTAGTCACAGTTTATCCCGCAGCAGTCTCTTCAACGATGATATTGCACTTTTCTGCCAGAAAGGTCCCAAAATAGCTCACAAATCACGTGCAGGCTGCTGGAGCCCATGGGGTAGTAGCTCCTGGTGCAGCAGACAGGGGAGCTGGGGCTCCTGCTGAGGTGGTGCCCCAGCAGGTACCACAGAACCCCAGGGTGATGCTCCAGCAGGTACCTCAGAACCCCAGGGTGGTGCCCCAGCAGGTTCCACAGAACCCCAGGGTGATGCTCCCCAGGGTGATGCCCCAGCAGGTACCACAGAACCCCAGGGTGATGCTCCCCAGGGTGATGCCCCAGCAGGTTCCTCAGAACCCCAGGGTGATGCCCCAGCAGGCACCACAGAACCCCAGGGTGATGCCCCAGCAGGTACCACAGAACCCCAGGGTGATGCCCCAGCAGGCACCACAGAACCCCAGGGTGATGCCCCAGCAGGCACCACAGAACCCCAGGGTGATGCCCCAGCAGGTACCACAGAACCCCAGGGTGATGCCCCAGCAGGTACCACAGAACCCCAGGGTGATGCCCCAGCAGGTTCCTCAGAACCCCAGGGTGATGCCCCAGCAGGTACCACAGAACCCCAGGGTGATGCCCCAGCAGGTACCACAGAACCCCAGGGTGATGCTCCCCAGGGTGATGCCCCAGCAGGTACCTCAGAACCCCAGGGTGGTGCCCCAGCAGGCTCCTCAGAACCCCAGGGTGATGCCCCAGCAGGTACCACCAAACCCCAGGGTGATGCCCCAGCAGGCTCCTCAGAACCCCAGGACATGAAGCTGTCACACAGCAGCACCTCCTGCCCGGCCCCATGGGGCTGATGTTCCTGGTGGTGACACCAGACCGATGGGCTGGTTCTGTGCAGAGTCTGAGCAGAAAGGGAGGTCCAGCACCAAAATGGAATTAAAATAGAGTGCCTGGGTCGCCTGTGTGTCCCTCGAACTGAGAGCTCGCCAACAAGCTCTTTGTAAGTGCTAAATACCTTCTCTGTGTGTCACTTAGAAAAAAAGAGATGTGAACCCGGCAGAGCAGCTTTGCTTTTTTTTTTTTTTTTTTTTTTTTCCCTTAAGTGTTTAAACATCCTACAAACACTGTTTAGGGAAGTCAGCAGGAGGTCAAATAGAAGCCTCGTGTCTCACTGGATAACAATCCTTCTGTGAAATCATTCCAGCACGAATCAAGTCACTCTTACATCTCCCTCTCCACCTTTTTTTTCTTTTATTTTAAAGGCATTTTAGCAAAGCTCACTTTGAAGTTTAAACCTTCTGCAACACCACTTGCCAACAAGATAAAATATTTAGTACTGCTATATACTAAAATCATATCTCTAACAATACCTTCCACACCTGACATAGCACAAAAGTTAATTCAGCCAACAAAGCAATGCTTGCATTTTGTATCTCGAGAAGCAGCAATTTATCTTTTTTGTACATATAAATTACATACACTATTGTGCCATCTAAACCTAAAACCTCCTGTTGTTAAATAGAGAATACAAAGATCTTTAAATACTGACAAAACATCAGAGTTCCAGAAAGAGCTGTGACAAATGCAGGAAAATGTTACTAGCTCGGCAAAATAAATATGAAAACCATGATGCTCCCCAGCAAATGCTCCCTGCTCGAGCCGACACTTGTCCTTCATCTCCTCGGGTTGGTTGGGGCTGCCTCCCTCTCTTGGAGGGTCCCTGAACAGCTGATAGGAAGCACTCACCATCATCATGGAGTGAGGGCTCCAGTGGGAAAACCAAACAACCGCAGGTGAGCAGTGGCTGGGAGTGACAACAGCCTGTGTCACACCTCCTGCACACACTGCCTCGGAGCAGGCACCTGCAGCTGGGGCAGCCAGGACAGGCTCCCCCTCTGCAAACACATGTGCTCTCAGGAAGGGCAGGAATGGTGCAAGGACTAGGGTAGAGAAGGGACACCCATCCTGCAATCCGACCTTCTGGGTTTGTTGTTTGAGAAAACAAATGGAAATGTTGCAATGTCTGCAATGCTTTGTTGGCAAGGTGGTTTCTCAGTTTTTTCTCCACTAATGGTCTTGTCTTCTTTAGTCACCTCTTAAAAAACAAACTTAAAGAACCAGTAACTACCTTCCTCCAACAAAAATCGTACCATCTGTTCCCAGTTCTGCCCTTGCTTTTATAACCTACTCCTTACCATGAGAAAAGGCATCACCTCAGTGCCTCACATATCACATGCCCCCTCCCAGCATAATTCAATGCATTTTACTCTTTCACATAAAATTCGCAGAAACAGTCCCAAAATGTCTGTCTTTTCTCATCTCTTTGCTGTACCTAGAGCTGACAAACTTCTCTCCAAGCAATTCAATTCCCTCCTCACATATGCTCAGCACACATGCACTCAGTAATGCCATATCCACACAACCAGCTCAGGGCTCCCCAACTCAAAAAAAGACAAGCTAATTTAAAACAAACACATGCCTTTTCCATCTCTATTGCCTCCACAGGATGCAAACCACAACAGTGCCAGTCTGAATCAGACCCCAGACCCCAAGAGCATCTCTGGAGGTCTGTCTTACCCCCAGGCACTGCTCCCTCCACTGGTCCATCATGCCAGCTGGGATCAGATTTGCCATCCCATCCTTGTGCTCCCCCACCTGGCCCTGCCTTACTCTTATTCCATTCAGATACTGCCTTTAACCTCCATGTTCATCTCCCAGAGCCTTCCCACCAGGAGCTCTAAACAGGTTTCACATCCTCCCCTGTGCTCTGGTGCCTCTCCCATTGCTGCCCGGAGCCAAACCTTCCCCAGCAGCCCCACACCAGCAGGCTGGAGGAGGCCCCACTGGAAGCACGGGGCGGAAAACATCACAGCTGGGGGCTTTTTACAATGTGAGCCAAACAAAACCCAGACACTGCCAAATAACTGTTACCTGCAGCTTAAATAACTGCTTCTTGTAGGTTTATTATTTTTTTAAACAATAGTTTGTGTGTACACATCCATATATGTGCTTTTTTAAGGTACAGACAGGATTTTCATGTCAGTGATTTTATTTTGCTTTTCTTTGAAATTAAGAGCATAATTCACCAAGTATGAACTTCTGCTAGGAACAAGCATTTCTAAAAATTCATCCTCTGCTTTCCCATTTAGAATTACACCACGGCAAGAGCTTCGATCTTTATCTCACTTAGACATGATGTAATTCTAAAGGCAGAAGCAGAAATACTACTAATTTACTCCAGAGTAAATGCTGCATTTGTATTCATGACATTAAGATCAATGGCACAGAATCAAGCCCTCCTAATTCAGGTCCAACACCAGGACAGAAGTACCCATCATAAGCTGGTCTAGGCAAGTATTTAGGCAGAACCTCCAGGTTATTGTTTCCTCCTTGCCTTGTGCAACTGCTGCTGCAATGTGTTTTTAAGGTACCTGGCTCAGGGATCTGACTGCTGACAGAGCAACCTGATGGGCAAGGCAAGAAGCAAGAATCTGCCATCACGGGAGGCAGAGAAAGGTGGAGAGAAACTTGCCCACCTTGAAGTGAATGCCACTGAGCCCTGCCCCTGGGAGAGCACCCCAAAGCCCCCAAAGCACCACTGCTGCCCACGCCAGCGACCTCCTGCACCCCCTGCAGCAGCTGGGAAACGTGACTGAGAGACAGAGCTCTGCAAAATGATCTATGAGAAGGAATCAAATAACAGTAATAAAAAAGCACTCCACCTGTGGGTGATCATACTTTTTAAGATGGATTAACAAAATGACTGCTTATTTCTTGAAAATAATGAATAGCCTAGTGCTTTTAGTCCTGGAAGGGATGCAGGGGGGAAACGTGCTGCAGCAGGGTTTTAAATAAACTCAAAACTTATGGCGATGGCATGCATCACAGCCGGGAGGGAAACGGGGACTCTGGGGAACATGACTAATGGCAGCTCCTGGAAAGCACACCAGGACTATAAGCAAAGCCAGTAAAAGAGTCAAATGGAGAGAAAGGGAAATGTAGAAAGAAAATGTAGGTTTGCTGAGCCTGGCTTGAGACTGATGCCTTAAACCAAGATTTCAAAGAATTCTGAAATAAGGGAAGGAAATGCCACCTCTGAAGTAACCCTTGCATCAGGTTCTATCTCCTGTCTCTGGACTCTGGCCAAGCCCAAGAGCACGAGCATCTCTATTAACACATGAAGTAGAGACTGTCTAAAACAAAGAGCAAAACTCACCTGGGCTCGAGGGTCTATCAGTCAGGTCAGCACTAAGCCCTCAGAGCAGATTTCCAATTCTGGGTATTTTCCCTCTTACCAGACTCTTTAAAACCTAAATCTTAAAAGCATCTTTCATCAGCACCTGTAAGTGAAGCAGGGAAGGGCTCTTTGTTTTACAGAGCAGTGCAGAGAAAGCAAGGGATCAGATTTCTAAAATTCCCCTTCCTACGCCATGTGCTGTCTTTAGTACACCTTGTGTAGAGATCTTCAGAGTGCTTTGCCACAAGGAACCTCAGGAGTGAGGATTTAGCCCAGATTCAGCTGTTCTTTACATAACTGCACAAGTCCCCTGCCAGAAGAGAAACTAAACCCAAGTTCCCCTGTTGTACCTGCCTGTTACACATCCCACTCCAACAAAAAACCATCACATCCATCTCGGATATTTCACAAGTGGTGAAAAGCAGGTATCAGCAAAGGTATGGCTAGGATTTTAACCCCAGTAATCAGAAAAGCAATGCAACACAGAATCAAAAGCCTTTTAGAGATGAATGCTCTAACCCCAAATTTAACCTTGCTCTTTTCTTGGGATTTCATTAAGCAGCAGCCAGAAACAGCCAAAGCGACTGTGACTCTTCACCAGGACCTTCATGACAATGGGATTAGGAACACCCTAAAGGTAACACAGCAGCACCACAGACTCATTTTTTTCAGCACTTTGTAACACAGCAGTGTAGGAGGAAAGTGGGGTCATTCAGGACAATGTAGTACACATGGGGGGAAAAGTAAAATGCTTCCCTCTGGATTAGCTTTCCTTCCAACTGTACCCAGTGAATCATGGAAGCAGATTAGTTCTGGGTGTTCATTCAAACCATAATCCTCTCATCCCAGTGCTGTTGCCTTCATGGTGCTAATTCAGTGAAACACAAGATCCCCTCACAGCTCACCTCGATTCCCAAGTGATGGCTGATAAAAAACAGGACCTTATTCAAATTTCAGCTACCACAGTGCAGAACCACGGAGTACTTTACTTTGACACCAACACTGCTGAACAACAACTACCTCAAGAACTTACTAATTCCTTTTAAACCAAAAAAAAAAAAAAAGCACATTCTTGCTTTCTCTGCCTGTCACATTTCTATTTGGACATCCAGGACTTGCACAGCACTAAACAAAAAAAATATACTGCTCCTGACAGCTCATTCCTATAAAGGGAAGAGTTAGATGAAAACCGAAACTCAGCATCCAAGCTTTTAAGAAACTAACCTGGCAGATTGCATGCAAACTTCCTTGGCAAACACAAACAACAGGAGCTGAATAATACATAAAAATATATATTGACAGAACTGCTTCTGTGCACACCACTCTCAATGTATATGATGGAAGCACCAGAGAATCTTTATGGAAAGCCAGCACTGACTCGGCTTGAAAGGCACCTTAACAAACAAAGGAAGTACATTAAAAAAATGCAGTGCTAAGACATTATCAAAACATGCATTATAGCTTTTGAAAGCCCTCTGTGAGTGAGTGTGTCTGCAGAGGACTGTGCAGAGCATTGATCTGTCTGTGTTCTGGGCACTTTTCGGGTGATGCCTGACCGGAGTTTACAAGGGCAAGCTCAGAGGTCCCTGTTGTTTATTTCTCTGCAGTCTTTTACTTGTCACTGATAATAGTTTTCAAGCCATCCAGCCTGGGAAGATGCAGACAGGGGTTTGCCAGGGGTGAGAGGTCAAAGCAATAATGTGCCGACCAGGGTGAGAAATATTTATATGCACCAAAAAGGTTCTAGATAATCAAATAGTTGAAATTAGTTTTGTGACAGGGCTTGTATTATTTGGCTGTTTTCCTTACACAACAAAAACAAGGAGCAGGGCCTGTCTCCAAAGGGGAGGACACTCTGTCTCACCTGCTGCATGGAGAGTGTGACAATCCTGCTGTGGCATTTATCAACCTGCTCCTGCCACCTTGGAAAGAGCCCCTGCCTGGAGCCAGCCCTTCGGAGCTTGCTGTGGGCACAAGGGCTGCAGCCAGAAGCTTCAGGGGACAGGGAGCAGCTATTCCCAGGCATCAAACATCCCAGGGATGAAGTCACTGAGCTCCCACACCTCTGGTAAGTGGTACAGAGGGAAGGTCAGGCATCCAGCTAACAATAAATACAGAAAACATGATTGCTTCAGAGCTGGCCAAGAGCTAAAATCTTCTGGACAGATAAAATCACTCACAAAAATACACCTGAGTGTGAACCCTTCTGCAGCTCAGCTCTGCAGATCAGCAGGCACACCAGCACTTGGTATTCTCCACTCTGCCAGCTGTTTTTCACTTTATGTTTACTGGTAATGCAGCAGAGCATCAGCCCCCTGGATTTCAGTAAAGTATTTACTCACTCTGAAATGGGAAAACATTGCTCTTGTTAAAAATTTCCATCAGACTGAAGCAGATCTGCGCCTCAGATAATATAATGACACAGAGGTCCTCAAGAGAACCCCCTCCAAAGCTAATAAAGTGAAAACAAATCCAGTTACATCAGGTTAATTTAAAGAACTTCTCTTTTTTAAATGTACATGGAGAGAAAATGGAAGAAACCTTCTAAATTAATTCCAGCATTATAAATTTGATTTAGCGAGTGCAGTGTGCACCACTGTGAGAGCAATAACAACATAGGAATGTTTTAAGCAGAGAAAATAAATTATTTCAAAAGGGAGTGGTGAGGAAAGAAACGACAAATGTGTGAGAGAGAACCCACTCCAATATTAATTAGAGAGCTGCAGTTCTGTTTGCATTTGGCTTCATTAAATGAGGAACTGGAATTAGCAGAGGCTCCAGACTCAGTGGAGAGAAACAGCTGGAAACTCAGCCAAACCCCTCCAGATGTGCCTGGTTCTTACCCCCAGCCACAGAAGAGCCCTGAGTGACCAGCTCATGTTCCTGCTCCCATTCTTTGCACACCCAAGTGCAAATGATGAACCCCCATCTCTGGAGAGCAGTTGCAGTCCCAGCTACTATACAGGAGCAAGGGAGACTTCATGCTTCAAATCAATGAGTCTATCCAAGCTACAGCTCCCAAAGGGGGTTTTAAACCCATCCAAAGTGAACAGTGATCAAGAAAGTGAAAAGCTTCAGCAAGCAAGCAAATGAACTGCAGGTTATACCACCTAAATGTAGGAACATGTCCCTGTGTTCCCCATGCCTCATTCCTCAGGAGCCAGCAGGGAGCTGATGTTGGGGTGTTCTGGGCACCTTCTGCCTTGGGCAAACTGTGCTGGGCAAATGGAAAAATGCTGAAGGGTCTGAGAACAGCAAGCAAGGACAGCCTCCCTTCTCCCAGGATAACACAAACCCAGGGAAGCTCCCAGCCCAACAACGCACCTACTCTTTTGCACTGCAGTGATGATAACACTGGTGCATTTTCCAGACACAGTCCCCAGGTAACTCATATTGCAAATTCTTTCATTTTCACAAGAACAGCGATTTTTTTCTCCCACCCCTGAAGATACTGACCCAAAATACATTCCCTTAAAGCCACCCCATGTCTCCTTGCAAAGCAACTGGCATGTTTTCCTTTGGCTTGGTATCAATCATCCTGGCTTCTCAAATCCTGGTAGCTGGCAAGCAGCTGCTGTGGCTACATAACTTCCCCCCAAACCAGTGGGAGACTTGAAAGAACAGACCCTTGCCCATCCATACGTGAACTGCTGCCTCTCCTGAAGGAGCCTTGCTGCTCTGGAGGCAACACTGGGGCCCTGCTCCATGCTGGGGGACCAGCTCCTCCACCTCCAGCACCATATGGAGAAAGGGAAAGCAAACGTAGCAGCAATTTAATCCAAAGCAGATAACACCAACTATGGATGTATTCAATGAAAAAACCCCAAAAGGCAACACAAGGAACAGCAAATTAATACACAAGCTGAGCTGCTTTTTATATATAACATCTGTCAAAATACTGAAGTGTTTGCTTTTTTTGTACAAGCAGGAGGTTATGATTGTGCAGACAGTTATAAAACAGGGCAGTATTATAAAAATTAGGGATTTCCTTCTTTGTCTCTACTGGTTTGCAGTTACTAATTATGAGACTGCTAAGTGCCAAATGGTCAACAAGCAAATCTAATTGTTACTTAAGTGCAGCCAGCCAGGTTGTAGATGCACTCCCAATACACAGGTGTACATTTAGTACACTGCTGGTTGCACGTGGAGTCAGGTCTAGCACAGGGAAAACAGCATCACATCTCCCAGCCACGTGTTCAGACACACTGTGCCAGAAGGCACATCAAGGCAGCTGAGAAAGAGACTCATGTTTTCTGACTTGGGCTCCTTATTGCAGGAACCAAGTAGCAGGAGGCAGAATAAAGAACCAGCAAAGAATGGCTTGGGCTGGAAGGGACCTTGAAAGGTCACATAGCCCAACCCCCCTGCCATGGGCAGGGACACTTCAACAAGATCAGATTGCTCAGAGCCCCATCCAGCCTGACCCCGAGAGTGTCCAGGGATGGAGTATCCACCACCTCTCTGGGCAACCTGTGCCAGTGTTTTATCACCTTCACTGTAAAAAATTCTCCCTTATATCTAATTTGAATCAAGCCTCTTAGTTTAAAACCAACTCCCCTGTCCTACAGGCTCTACTAAGAAGTCTCCCCATCTTTCTTACAAGTCCCCTTACAGTACTGAAGGGCTGCAATGAGGTCTCCCTGGAATACTCTGAGTTTCTTTAAAAGTCACAGGAGACATCCCCACAATGCTGAACAGTGACCAAAGCTGAGGAATTAATCTCTTGCAATGCCAAAATCTGGCCCATTTCTACAGCAGGGTATGGAAACTGGCTTATTACTTCCACAGGATGGACAGGGTGGGAGAGATGGCAATGAGGTAGAGATAACTGGGGTACAAAAATTAATGGTGCCACAGGGCCACATCAGTCACTTGCAAGCCCCCAAAGGTGCAGCAGAGTGAGGATCAGTGCATCACCTCAGGGATGGACAGCGAGGGAGCAGACACTGGGACTGCTGCCACCCCACCAGTCACATCCCAGAGGGCTGCAGGTGCTACAGCCAGAGCAAGAACGGGGGAGGAGGAGATGCAGCAAGGCAGAGTCCAGCAGCTGCACTGCAATTCCTGGGTACATTCCCCTGGCAGTGCTCAGCTGGGACCAGGGAGCAGCACCCAGCTCACACCTTCCTCTTGCACAGCTGGGTGCTGAGCCCCAGTTACAGCAGTGCACTCCCAGATTCCCAACAGACACGGACTGGATGCTGCCAGGAGTCAAGCACCTGGCTCTGCTCCACCTCTGCACCTGGGGGTACAAGCTTCCCAAAAAAAGCCAGTGCTCAGTCACCATGTCCTGGGGCAGGCAGCACACCCCAATCCCTGAGCAAAGCAAGGAGAGCAGCCCTAGACCAGCAAGCTCACCTGAGCCTCTGGCATTTATCCTTTCTCCCAAGACCCAGGTCCCCAGGACAGCCCTGGTCAAAATGGGAGAATCTCATGTATTTAACCAGCACTCCAGAGACAGACAGTCAGCTGAAAAGGGGACATGGAGGATCCACAGGAATGACTGAAGCAATTCTTCCCAAGTAGCACAAACAAAATACAGCATGATAATGAGGAAAATACCTTCAGGTTTTATCTATTTACAATGCAGTTATCATTGTGGATTCGTAGCTCTACTTCACCCTGCCAACTTCTGAGTCTAGGTCAACTTTTTAGGTTTGATTTTTCTTTTTTTAACTGCATGGTTTTCCTGAACTTTTCTGGGGCACTGCATTACAATGGACTCCACAGAGCTAGTCTACGACAGTTCACCTTTAAAGGATTAGGCAACCACAGAAAGTATTATAGCAATGCAGTTTATGTAGACCTGGAATGTATTCTCCAACGAGATTAACCTATCTAATAGGATTTGGGGAAGCTTTCAGGGCCATTAGGATGCCCCCTACATGCTAAAGGCTCCAGATGCTGTAACCATTCAAATTAATCTAATCAAGACTGCCTAGGTGTATTTTGTCAGTGGATGTTTCTGTCATTTTCATATTACATCTATATAGACAACTTCCATCCAAGTTCCACTGTGTGCAAACAGGCAGACACATTTGAGGCTGACCTTCAATTAAAAGAGACACTAATTATTAAAGCCTGGGTTTATATCCTAATCCTGCAGGGTATGGAGCATTCCCCTAATGCTTGAAGGGACACTCCATGGACTCACTTTCCTTTATCTTACCTTAAAAACCATTCTACCAGGTCTTGATTTGGAAGAGCCCTCAGTGCTCCTGGGTGCCATGTGCTGTGCAGATCAGCAGTGCTGAGGATCAGAAGGAAATAAAAGCATTCTTATCCCAGAGCTCTGGCCCTGCAAACACACACAGCCGGACACAGCCGCAGGCCAGCACGGAATGGGAGCGAGGCTGGAGGGGAGATGGAGGGGCCTCTGCAGACATCTCCTTTGATAAGCAAAGATGATGCCATAAATTGCACTGATGAGCACTTACCCTCTGCAAGCAAGCAAGGGATGAGCAAGTGCAGGAGTTACCATTTCCTATGGGGCTTTCAGTCCTAACAAAAACATTGCCCTTCTCACAGGTTAAACAGAGATCCTCAGCACACATTCTTTAAATCCCAGCCTGGAGAGGAAAGCAAAGGCCAGCTCCAATGCTGGCAGCCACTCCTGGCTGACAGAGAGACAGAGAAGTGTCCTGCATCCCCAAAAATCCTCCACACATCAATTGAAATCAACTGTGCACACACAGCTCCCACCAAGCAAGGAAAGCACCCATGAGTGAGAGGGGCTGGAGCAACATCTGGAGCATCCGTGTGTGACTTTTGCAGTTATCTGCTCATTTGTCCTCATCTCTGTCCTTGCAAGTATGAAGCAAACATAGATCTTTAGGATTCAGGAGGTTGCACTGGAGAAAGTCCTGAGCACCAGATTCACCTGAGGTGTGACTGTGACTGTCACACATCCATCTGTGTCATTTTAAGCTCACAAGGAGCAACTGTAGTGCCGAGAGACTTTAACCTGGATGGGGCAGGCTCTGCAATGCTGCAGAGCTGTTCAAGCCCTCCTTTATGTTTATTTTCAAGGACTAGTTCAGGCATCTCTTCCTCAGTGATATTCATCAGAGGAGAGGAGCAAAGATGAAAGCCTGCAGCAGCCTCTGGGCAGGATTTGTCCAACCCTGTAATTCAGCCCTCCCAACAGACCAAAATTTGAGAGATATGGGCACACCAGGAAACATGAACCATTTGAACTGATCCTGACTTACCAGGCAGCAAGGAAGGGATTCCTCATTCCCCAAACACCTTCGCATGTGACTTTTTTCTTAAATGAGTATTTTACCCATTATTTTTCCAGTGGAAAGAATTATTTTTAGAATCAAGGCTAAAAGGCCCACTCTTTGTTACTGACAACTCAGAAACACAATGTTCCTTCAAAAGCCTTCAACCCTGCCCCTACAGAAATCCCACTGTCAGCAGCTTGGCCCTCTTGGATTGCCTGTGCTGCACAACAAATACCATCACTCATCCCATTGAGCTTGTGTAACATCAAAACACACCACAGGCACCACACAGGGTATATTTTTGTTTTAGAGACTGGCTCATATGTAGCAATTTGTGGTTGTGAACAGCGAGTGGAGGTTACAGAGCCAGCATTTCAGGAGATACCAAAACAAAGTCAGGATGGATGGAAGGCAGCAGATGCTCAGATCTGTAATGCAGAGAACCTCCACTGCTTTCAACAGCTTTATATTCAGGCACAACCATCACCAGTTTCTGGCCTGGTGCATGTTGCCAAATACTAAGTGTCCTCCAATCCCGTGCCAAGGCACAGGACACCTCTGAGCAGGTCAAGTGAAATCTAACCCTGGCATATACTAATAACTTCACATGCAAATTGACTGACTCATTACAAATCTTTTCCCCTTGGCATTCATGAAAAAATACGGGTTTAGCTCTCAAATTCCCTCAAAATGCTTAAACACTGCACTTGTATTAAAATGAGAATTAAATCTGCATTCAGGAAGTTACTTTTTGGGATGTAGTTTGGTGCTAACTCAAATTAAATTATAGTTCCATTTTTCTTAAACAACAAGTTTTGTCACTTCTAGAAGCCCTGCCAGAAACAAGTGGCCCCACCACTTAATTGAATCCACAGAGTCAAGTCATGCAGATGCAAATCTGGCTCTGCCACAGGTCCTGCAGGTGACCTAAAGCAAGTCACTTCATAGTCCCTGGGCTGCCCTGTCCCACAGAAGAGCATCCCAAGGTATTTCATTTGTGCTCAGCAAATACTGTTAAGTCTTTGGGAAGAAAAGACTGAATAAATGCAATTAACTTCATGCTCGTTCACATTGCTGCACTCACAATATTCCTGTCTGTCCTAGTGTTTTTGTAATGCTATTTTATTTCCTTTCACCCTTCCTGTGCACAGGGTGCTTGTGTAACAAAAGCAGCCCGAGTTGCTATAGGTTATGCCTCGATTCCTTTGGGCTCTGTCCCATTTAACATTCCCCTGTTCCACAGAGCTGCTCTGGCTTGGACAGAGGGAGCTGGAAGGGAGCGAGGCTCAGGACAGAGCTCACATTTTGATGGAGACTGATGACAATTTCTTGACCCACCATTTGGCCACAAATTAAAAGCCATCCCAAAACAGTCTGTGACACTTTCAGAAAATTGCCTAAATGCACTGAAATTGAATGCAATTCCTGTATCAAATCCAGCTGCTGCTTTAAAAAAAAAATAAAATGGTAATAACAAAAAATCTAACAAGCCCTCCCCAGTCCCATCAGTGACTACAGAAGGACCAAGTACAAACCCAGTAATACAGGAAACAATCTCTGAAAATTAGTGAGAATAGGCATAAACTGAATGGATGACCACCGCTGGTTTAGATGTAAAAAATCTTCATTTTCTTCTTTTATGTCAACTTTGCAGATTCTTCTCTTTAACAAAGCTGAGATTAAAAAAAAAGAAGCTATATCTGATCTCATCAGCCATTCTGTCTTTAAAGCATTTGACTACAATCCGCACCAGACATACTTAGCAAACTTTAAAATACAGCCTCTCAACATTGTTACAATTAAGTCACTCTGAAATGTCATGAAAAGCAATCTAGTCCCATTAAAATCTTCACACTCATTAAAAAAGCACTTACAGACTCGAAAATGTTCCTAATACATTATTTAAAGACACAAGATGTACAGTGACTAAAAACCTTGTACAGAAAGAGAATAGCAACAGTCTGCTTTAAAAAAGCCTGTGTGCAAATGTGTGTTATAATTAGCTAATTGGGAAACTGCAGGTAGAAGGCAGTTTGTCATCTACTGGTTTTGTCTAGGGGTTCTATTTATTTCATTCTCTTTTTATTAAAGGAAGAAGGAAAAGGGTGCTTTCTTTTTATGGAAGGAAAAAAAGCCCATTGTAGGCAATTTATGGTCATTATGCACATGACATGTGCCAAAGCCACCTCTTTTCCTGGAAGCCGTAGGGAAAGCCACAGACATCCTCGACACCAGGCAGACAAACAAAGGAGGGGTCACTGGAAGTTGTGCCTGTGAGGACCAGAATCCCAGAACAAAGACAAACGAGCTCAGGCTGTAACACAGCCACTGTCCTCCTAGAATGCTGCATCTTTTTTTGATGTTAATCGAAGATGAAGGTATAAAATTTGCATCTTTATTGAACCCAGTGCTAGATGAACCATGTTCCCACAGAGCCCCCGAGCAATAGAACAACAGTGGATGCTTCTGCCAGGGAAGGCTTTCACTTCTCCCTGTACCTCACCCTATTTAAATACTTGGATTTTACTGAGGTTTTTTCACAATTCTGACCAGTGCAAGAAGGGAATCAGGCTGCAGAAAGGCATTCAGCCATCATTTGAAGGAGTTGGAAGAACAAGAAAGAATCTGGAAAAATGGATCATTGTGAGAGGGACCTCCCTGTTTTCAGCAACACCAGCACAAAGCAATAATTTAAAAACAATTTTGGAGAAGAGGGCAAAGAAAAACAGTATTTACTTGCAGAGAACAAGGGGCAAGAACTCCCTGGCATCCTACAGAAGCTTCCAATCAATCACCAAAAAAAGAAGGAAGAACCCAATCTAAGTCAATTTTCTGAACAGCCTCCTTCTCCACAAATCATGACCCTCTGCAGAGCAGCAGTTCAGGGAGAGCACGAGGGCTCAGCCCAGCCTGCCAGATGCTTCTGCACACCTCTGTGCCTTTTGCCCAGGAAAGCATAAGGCATCACACTGACCCAGTCAGAGCGGCCACCTCACTGGGTGCTCTGCCAACAGCCAGCTGAAGGTCTAAGGAAGATCAGAACAGGCTCACAGCATAATGAGTCTACCCAGAATAATCAGCCACCTGCACAAGTTGTGACTAGGGATCTCCTGAGTCATACTCTTTAGCAGCCTTGCTCAGTGTCTCTTCCACAAATGCCTCCAGCACACTTCCAAACCCACTTCAGTTTCTCACACCCACCCAGAGGTGATGATTTCCACAGCTCACTGCCTGCTTGCAGGAAGAAATATCTTCTTCTGCCTGTTTCGAGCCTCCACACTTTATCTGCCAGTGTTAGGTCTGGTATGAAGAAGAACTTGAACAGTCACTCTCCATCTACTTTATTCATGGCTGTATCAATGTTTATCACACTCCTGCTTAATCATCATCCCTTTTCCAGAGAAGAGCTCTCCTCTGTTCACCCACTCTGTACATGGAAGGTTTTTTCTCTCTCTCTTGATCACCATCTTCACAGGCCATCCCTGTACCTCTTCCAGTTTTACTATACCCATTAGAGACAGGGAGCACATTCCAGGCATAGCAATTCATGTCTACAGCAGTATGATGGCATCTTCTTTTTCTCCTGCATTTCTGCTCAACAAGTCCCAATACCCCATTCATTGTGAATGCTCTTGAGCCCTGAACTGGTTTTTGCTTTAGGACTGTCCTCAGAGGGCAGGGGAAGAGATGTCTGCAGATTGTGTATCAACCAAGGAAGTGCCCTTTCTCTGCTCATTTGTGGTCCAGGAATACTCAGACTCATGGCCCGAAGTCTGGGGACAGAGCAGGTGTGGGTGGGACAGAGCAGGCATGTACCCAAACAGGACTGGGATCCATCACACACTGCTCTTCCAGCCTTGACCAAGCTGGGTTAAGACTTTACAGCTGAAACACTCTCAAGCATAACAGATGTATCACAGTGATTTGTTATTCCAAATCTCCAATGAACACGCTCAAGGGACAGCCAAAAACTTCCTGACTGTAGGCACCAAAAAGTGTCTGGTTCAGGCTGCAAACCCCAGAACTGTAATGCTCATTGTAATACTACTAATAAGTAGCTAAAGTGACAGAATAAGACTATTTGATACTCCCAGGAGGGGGCTACAAAAGTGAAGAGCAGACTACGTGAATGAGTTTATCTTGGAGAATAATTAGTTTATCTTTAAAGAAAAGCCCATTGTAGTCAACTTACGAGAGTTATGCAGGTTAGAGAAGGGGAGAAGCATGGGAGAAAAGGAGATGAAAGAGAGAAGCAAGAGCACCTTTTACAAATGCCAAAGACCTGAAATAATGTCACTTTAACTGCCAAATGCACTTCAGCTTTTGGGCAAATCAGTCATGAGGATGAGCAACTTCTCGAATCATAGCACAGCTGCTTCTCCAAAAAGCTCTCCTTAGCTGCAGTCTTCTCCCTGCAAAATCTGCTCCTGCTCTCAAACATGTCCCAGGCCCTTTCTGAACAAAGGTCACCAACTAAAGGGACACCACGATCCTGCTGTGACATGGACCATTACTCACTGGGGACCCAGTCCACAGCACTAACTGGTTTTCACTTGTGAAATGGCTGTATCTGAATTTTGGCCTCTGGAACCACAAGTCTCACAGATCTTCACCCAAGAATGCTCCAGCCCCTGCAAAGCTCCTGGAACTATTCTCCCTGGAAAGCCAAAGGAAGGTTTCTGACAGGGTGACTGTCCTTGTATAAGGTTTATCTTCTGACAGGATCCTTCCCAGCCATGCTGCTGCCAGTAGAAAACTGTGCCTGCACAACCCTCATCCTCTGTCACACTGCCCCATTCAGGTTTGGTTCTTTTGGTAGACCTTAATAGTTGATGCAAATAGAAGAATGTTACAGGGCATAAAATAGCAAGAACAATCTGGACATATTTTATTACAGTGCTTTATCATTTAACACACAATGGGGGCATGTATTATGAAACACCACACCACTGAAGGTGAGATATTCTATTTTAATACAACTCTACAGCTTCCACAAGAGAACAGATTGTTTTAACCTCAGCTCCAGTAATTTCCAAATATGCAAAGATAAATGCTAGTCTTGTACAAAATGTGCTATTGTGACTATTGAACAAATTCAATGCTCAGTGAGAATGCAGAGAACTAACTATAGCTTTCACATGGCTCCAGTACCTGAAGTTGACTCTCCAAACAAAAAGGCAGGGGTTGGTAAACACACAGCTGTTTCTGTTTCTCTCCTACACCCCTCAATCTCTGGAGGATGCCCACAGCTCTGAGATTAATGCTCTGAAAATGGCTTTAAAGCCAAGGCAAAGGTTCAGCTGATCGAGGCAAGGGAGCACTCCACCAGCCTGTGAAAGCATGGACTGCATCCATCAGCAAACCACACACTCCCCCACTGCTGGGAGCAGATTTGGGTGCTCAGAGAGCACCAGCACCTGCAGCAGGCTCAGGCTGCACCCAGCAATCACTGGGAATCGAGGTCCCACTCCAGGGAAACTCCCAGCCCAGAGTCACCTGGAGCCACCCCCAATTCTGCACACCAGCAGGGAGGTTAAAACTTGCCTGCTACAGACAGTCCACCTACAGGATGCAATCATACAGATACTTTTGAAAACATCAATTACTTAACAAGCACTGTCAACAGAACAGGGACTCTGCCTCCTGCTCTGAGCAGCCATTTGCACTGAGCCCATCCTGTGTGTGCAGAACAAAATCACAAATTTTCTACAAATCAGGTAACTACAAAACAGAAGGGAAAAAAGCCCCAAACAGTACCCCAGTAATGGTTGGTCTCATTCTGCTCCCCACTTGCCCCTTCTTCCAACACATTTAGTCTCTTGCTTTCGTTCTGCTCCTCTGTACTAGAATTAAGAGAATATTCATCTTTAGTGCCCAGAAGAAGACAAATCAGGCTGTCCACAGCAGAAGACAGCCTGCAGCCTCTTCCAGAGACAGCAGGAAATGGCTCTGCTGTCTGAACAGGCCGTTGCAATCCGACTTTATAAAATCATCCAAAAAAAGCCCCACCAAATTTGAGGAGAGACCCTGCCCGAGCTGGCTGTGAGCAAACTACACATGGAAGCACCTGCACTGGAAGGGAAGGTTGCACAGAAATATCTGGGTGAAGAGGCTGGGAGCCAAGGTAGACATGGACACACTGGCTGGGGGTTCCACTCCACCACCTCCCAGAGCCCTGCTGTGCCTGATATGCAGCCAGCCCAGCTCACCCAGGGCTTGCAGCACCTCTCCTTCCCTCTCAAAGCACCATCCCCTCCCTCTGCTTCCCTCACCTGGGGACTCACTGCTTACAGCTGGAGGAATCCCTTCAAAATCACAGCAGGGAAGAGCCCAGACATCATTTTGTGCTTTCCTCCAGCTCATATAAAAGTGATTTGTTACTACTACTATTATTATTATTATTAATTATTATTATTATTATTTAGATCCCTTCAGTTTTAAGCACTCCTGGAGCTTCCCCTTCCTAGTGGGACCCTTTGCTAAGCACCCAGCACGCAGGCTGAGCACTCAGCAGTGCTCACAGGTGATGCAGCAGCTCCACATCCCAGTGGGCTATCAGCTCATCCTGGGGGATGTGGACAAAAGGGACCAAGGGGTCTGATCACACAGTGAAGGCAGCACAAATCCGGAATGCAGGGAGCAGGGCTGGCCACAAATGACTCATTCACCTCTCCACTATCACCAAGGATATCCCTTTACAGCAGCAACAAAGCCCCCACACCAAAGGGAACCCCTGCTCCAAAGGGAACACCTGTGCCCTAAGGAATCCTCACTCCCTGAGGCTGGCAGTGTTCAGCACCATTGGAAAAAACAATGAGGGCAGTGCATATCCGTGTGTCCTCACGCCCCAGGGGTGGATCCCAGCATAGGAGGCTTTGCTGAGGTAAAACCAGAGAGTAAAGCAAACACCGTCCAAGTTCAGTCCAAGACTGAACAACTCAAGAGGAAATGCTGGAGGGTAGAATTTACACCTGTGTGTAGGTGAAAGTGCAGCTCTGCTATTCCTATGGCCACCCATGTCCATCCCCCCCATCCCCTATCTCACCCCAAGTCATCCCTTCCTGATACTCCCATTTACAGCACCAGATTAATCTGCATTCTGTCTCAATTTATTTTTATGTGCTTTTAAATCTCTCATGCTACTAAAATATTTGGTTTGTACTCAAGTGTGTTTTCCAGGAAAGCAAGGTGAGGAGCAGGTCCATACGCCCCAAGGGGACCTGCCAGTGGAGCACCATCGCCCCCTCAGCATGTGCCCCACCAGAGCACGGGTTACTTTAAGAGCTGGCTGGCACACCCAGAGGGAAGATATCTGCCTGGGTCAGTGCCACAGGAGATCCTGTTTCATGGCAAAACAATTGCTCATAAAAATTCCATTTAAGTTACTATAACTTAACATTGTCCAAATGAAAACCCAGAGGCTACAGCTGAACCCCGGGTGACTTTATTGAGTTGAAGGGCATTTTTTGTATTTTTTGTCTTGCCTTTTTTTTAATATTCATTGATCTGAACAAACATAATAATCACCATCTGTTGTGAACACAGTTGGAATGGAAAAAAACCCCACAAAACAAAGAAAAAAAAAAAAGGAGGATCACATACAAAGCTGGTGTAAAACCAGCATAATTCTTCTGACCCCAGCAGATCCATCAACACTCAGGTAAAGTGTTTCATTCAACTTCTGTCTGAAATTGCTCATAACATTAAAAATATACTTTAGCCGCAGGGGTTTTGGTTTAGTTTCTTTTGTGATGCAGAGCTGCTTTCTGTTTCCTTTTGTTCTAATGCTCTTGTACACTAAGTGGAAAAGGATCTCAGATCTTGACATCCCACTTCACTAGAAAGATGTCACAGGCAGCAACATCCCTGCCTCTGACTGCTGAGTCAGGCAGTCAAGCACCTCCTCAGCCCCTGCATCACTGGACTGAGACACTGAATAAATTCCCTCTGCTCCTACACTAAGTAAAAACAACAAAACACAAGCAGAAATGTTTAATGACTCAGTGCCACAGAAAATAAATGGCTTAAAAACATAAGTGCTTTTCAGGAAAGCAAACTCTCCAGTGCTGGAGAGGAGATGAAGCTGCCCTCACCACCATGGAGATGTTCAAAGTGTTTGTGATCCCAGCCCCTTCCCCAGGCACCTTCTGGGGTCCTCTCACTGAGCTGGGATAGCACAAGGGACCCTGCTCTGGGTTATTTTTGCACAAGCATGGGGCACAGGCAGCTGGTGACAAGGTGGCCTCATGGATGGAGGGTGAGCAGGACACACCATGCCCATGGTCACAGTTAGCATGGTAAAACCAGAGTCACAGAAGCCACAGGTTTACCCAAAATCTGAAGAATCCTAACTCATGTGCACGGTTTTATGGGAGGCATGGACCAACTCACAGCACTCAAGGATTAATCAAGGAAAGAGGCTTTGAAAAAGAAGCCCTGTCCCCACATATGGTGTATTCTTCAACTGCTTAGCATCTTGCAAAATGCTTAGAAAACTCCAGCACTGCTCACGTGAGCAGTGAGGCTGGAGAGAGACAGGACAGGCTGGGGGTGGGTATCAGGAGCAGCCCCAGCCCCCCTGAACAACACACTGGGCAAGGCCACAAGCAGCTCAGAGCCTTTTACACAGCTCAGGACACCCAGCCCAGGGCAGAACACCACGGTACCTCCACAATAATTCCTGTTAACAACACTGGGAAAAAGGCAGCAAAAATACAGGTGAGATTTTCCAACACTCACATGTAATATCAACAGATTATCAAGAGCTGGATATTAAGCAGTCACCAGTGCTTTTTAAAAAAGCCAAACCCATAGCCCCTCCCAAGTGCCACCTTACTTCTGTTCCCATTTCAAGGGAACTTCTGCAGCCAGAATCCTGACAGCACTAGAGAATGGTACAGACAATCCAGGATGAAACTCTTCAAATGGTTAGAGGAATTGCTTCTGAGCAATACAGGAATTTTTGCTAGATTTGGAGTATTTTTCTGGGTTCTGGTGAAAGCCAGCACTGAAATGATGCTAGACTTGAAGTGCAAAGGGATCTCATATCACTGGAGCAGGAAACAAACCGTGGAAAAGCTCAGATGAGATGTAGGATGAATAGCAATTGGTTTCTATCTCTGGTGACTTGCGAATTTATTACTGTACTCCTTCTGAAGCATATCACACTGATCTCAAACCTTCATGTTGTCATGAGTTTCCTGGACAAGCAGGATTATTTTGGTATTAATCCTCTGCTAGATTTAGCAGTGCCTCAGACACTGAAACTCTGCATGGGAGCCAATCTCCCTGATTTCTCCACCTGACTTCTCTTGGCTCCCTCTATGAGTACTGGTAAGTATTTCTAAGCCCCTGGCATCACTCAGCCCAGGACAATTAGCATTATTTTGTCAAAAAGGGCTTTAAGTGCATGCAACTGTACAACACTACCATTCACACTGCACTCACCAGGCTGACAGACAGGGGTTACATTACCCACTACTTTATAATACAACTATTATACACATTTTTCCTGGATAACACTAAGCCTGAGTCTTTTGCAGTCCTCAGGGAGCCTTCTCACTGATGAGGTGGATCTGGCTGTAAAAGGCAGAATGACCTAAAATTGGAGGCTTAAAGAGTTGCATAACCTTTGAAAGAAAAAAAAAAATTGCAAATTAAATTTCCAAATAAACCAGAACCTCAAGGGAAGAGTCTCAGTTTAGTGTTTGGGAGCCGTTAGCCACATGTTTCCAGCTAACATTTAATGTAGCTGGAAGGGTAAATCCCTCTCTCAAGGAAGAATATGGCCTTTAGGTTTCCCATCCCAAGGGATTAAGAATGGAGAAGAGGGTTATTTGCATTTACATTTGAAAAATGCCTATTGCCAGATACTGAAAGAAAAAAAATTAATTATATAGTAATGTCTTTCTTCAATTGTACCCTGCAAAATCAAGAAAGTGGACAAGCAAAACAGCAATCTAGATAAATCATTCAACACTTAAAAAAAAAATCCACCGCAAAACCAACCCTAAATGTCTTTCTTTGATGTTTTCACACTGCATCCGGGATGTAACAGTAGGTACAACAAGACTTCCTGCAATTCAACAACAGCAGCCATGTGGGTAAAGCCTAATTTTTGATTTGGTGGGCCAGGTTACTTCCAGACATCCAACAGCAACGTCAAAGCAGAGGTTTCCCCACTTGTTTTGTTGGTTTCACAACCCAACAAAATCCCAAACGTTACCAGGACAGGAGAACATTACAGCCAGGTTTGGGAGTTTATTTGCTGTCTGCTCTCTGCAGAGAGGGGGCAGAGGAATCCAAAATGGTTTGTCATCTTTGTGCAGCAGGAAAATTAAAATCCCCAGTGCATCTGAAACATGAGTTTCCTTCCCTCTGCATAGTAACAAAGTGTGAACTTTATCCTGTACAAAAGATGAGCACAAAAGCAATATTCCCTTCAAGCTCTCTGTTTTCACAGGGATATTGAGAATGAAAGGTACAAACAACCAGAAAGAAATGGGGCTGACCTGTCCCTTACTCCCTCTTCAGAACTAACTTCATCCGAGCTCTTGGCACTACAGACCTTTATCAGCAGCAGATCTGCCTAATCCAGGGTACCACGTAGCTATCATGTCTAATTTCAGGGACAAATGAAAAAAAGGTTCTTGGAGCACTGCTCCCTCCCCCTCTGCATCCATGGGCTGAACAAGACAGTGAGCCCAAGCCCCAGGGAGCCACTGGAGGGTTTCCATCGGCTCAAGGCAATGGGGCAACAACACAAAAGCCGAAAATGAGACTTTACGTACACACACTCACAGACACACAGGGAAAATTGCTATCAATTATGCTAGTTAATTATACATTATAATAGAATTAGAGTAAACCCTCCTCATTATCTCCTGGTTCAGCCCCTGCTCCGCAGCGAGCTGACCACATGCTGCACTAATGCCAATAGCCCTTCACATTAACCTTTATCTGCGCCTCACAGCTTCGCTGTTTGCTCTGTGTACACCGCTTGTTTTGACCTTGTTTCCAGCTGACCTTTCATTGAAATATAACATTTGTAGCAGTCCTGGAGACTGGCTCATCTCCCATGGCCTTGCAACCACGGTACATCTTTGTACAGGATCTAAAACCCAGGACGCCTTGTTTTCACCTTGTTTTCACCGTGTTCTGGGATCCTCGCCTGCCCTTCGTCTTTCTCACAGAGGCTGTGACATTACCAAGACAGTTTACAAGGGCTGCTGTGTGTTCAGTTATTAAAAGGAAATCCTGAGGGACATTTCATTATTATTATTATTATTACTATTTTGCACAGAGGCTGTCAAAGAGGGATAATCACAGCCATGCCTGTGAGCAGAGCACCCGGTGCCCTGGCTGTGCATCTCGTGGCTGCAGCAGCCAGGGCACAGAGCCCCCAAAAGCAACCTGCAATCCCCAAACTGTGACTGCAGGAGATTAAAGGGGCCTTTCCCAACTGTGACTCACTGCTGGAGGAAGCAGTTTACTGCTGGGGATTCAGAGTGATGGTGTTTAAGGCAGATGCCTGTGTGGGATCGTGGGCTCCTGCGAGCAACACATCCTTAAGCATTGCTGCCAAGTCCTCACTCCACAGACTTGTACTGCAGGGACAAAATCATCTTCATGCACAGGAGGAAGCTGTGACCTGCATAATATTTGCTCTGCAAAGTAAATCTGCTCTATTTTAATTTTTTTTTTAAGAAAAATAGGGAAATGAAGCTCGAATAAAGTTCTCCTTTGAAGGATTACTGAAAAATCCATCAGGAGGAGGAAGCATCTTTCCAAAAAGGGCAAAGTCCCCACTGCCACATAACTGATTTGACACAGCAGTGCAGAGAAGACAGTAATTTATACTTGCAGGAGCACAGGGAGCGCGATTTAACAGTTTCCTCTTCTTTCCCTACAGTAATAACAAAAAGTGGCAAACAGCTTCCTGGTTTCAGTCTCTGCTGTGCATTCCCTATGACCTTCCCCGCTGACTTTCATGAGGGTTTGGGTGTCAGAGATAAAACCTGAAAACCACATTTGTGAAGGAAGGTCCAGGTAGGATTATGCTAGGAAAAAAAAAAGGTGATAAGATGAATAAAAAAGATTCACTGAAGATTTAGCTCAAAAATGGTTGAAGCTTCCAACTTGGCAAAGGGAGATATTAATAAAAAACTAAATAACCCCCTCTGGAAGACCATAAAAATTATTAAGTTAAATTCACAAATAAAGGGCACAGAAAACTTTGGTTCCTGAAAACTTCCTCTACAAGCACACTGTACATGGACAGAACCAACGTGGCTGCTGACAGGTAGTGGTGGCTGAGGATGACACACACCAAGTGCTTCAGGAATGGGGGAATCTGCTTTATTGAGCAGACCTGGTGATGGTCACACACGTTCCCCACCAGGCAGAGCACTCTGGCTGCCTCCCAGCTTTGCTCTGCCTGCAGCAGAGACATAAACCCCACTGCTGGGGGCTTGTGACACACTAGGACTGAGAGGAACCTCCATGTGTCTCCAGCTGCCCCCAAAAACCCACCAAGGGCACAAGATCCATGAAGACCCCTCCCAGCCTCCTGCACACACAAATCAGTACAGGTCACTGCCAAGAAATGCTCTGCTGACAGAAAAAGATTTGGGCTTTTTTTTTTTTTTCCTCCTGACCCATAGTTCTCCTGAGATATGAAGCTTAAACAACTCAACATTTAAGAATCATCAACAAAAGTCACAAATAGCTGTATTTTTAAAAATTGCTTTAACATTTTAAACCCTCAAATGTCATCCAAAATAACTGAGTTCAGCTTGAAAAGATGGTATTTTTCATTTTGCAGATGCCCAGTGCAGGGTTTATGCCTCCCTTTCAAACAGCATCATTTCAGCCTTGCAATGGAAACTTCTTTCTTAGAGAGGCTTAGTGACTGGAGGGTGAGAGATGCCCTGAGCCCAAGGAAACTGAAGGCCATGGCATTATGTCCTTAGGGCCAGGGAGCCCTTAGAAAGAGCCTCTGGGGGATGGAGGGACACAAAAGCCACCAAGCCCTTGCAGCAGGAGCAGAAAGGGCAGTGAACGTGCTGATGTCGTGTCCTGCTGCTGCTCTCCCCTCCAGCCCCTTCCTAGAAGTGAGATAATCTGGCCTTTAAAGAGGGTTCACAGCACCTGACCCCAAATCTGCCAAGCAGGGGAAAGCAGGGCGAGCAGGGCAGTGTGTCAGGTGTTGGGGTGAGATGTCCTTTCAATACCTGCCAGGTTTTGAGAAGGCTTTTTATGCATTAGATCCACCCCTTTTTTAATACTATGAGGACAAAACCTTACTTATGAGGGAAAGGAGCATAAAAAAGGTAATAAACATTTAATGATCCAATAATTGGTTATACCAGAGTAATCACTGTTCAGTAATTAACTCCCATTCCTGCTTGCTCATTTGATATCTTCTGTACCCTTTGATAGGTTCCTGTGAATATCATCATTCCTTAGAAACTCTTACAGTGAAATCTTTTGATGAAGCTAAAAAGCAACGACACCATTAATCACTGCACACGTCCCAGTGGCTTTCAGACCATCTGAGAGGGGGCCTTTCCTCCCTGCACATCACTCCTCAGCTGCCTTCAGCACAGCCCCTTGCCCCTACAATTTGAGATTTTCTCCCTCGCTTCTTCATGTTCCCAGAAAAATGAATTAGCTGTACATTTTCTGTGCCAAAGGGTTAGTGGGAAAGCACACAAACATAAAATTACATCTTGAAAGATAACAAAAAAATAATTATATTGCAGTGTCACGGAAGAATACAAGAACAGCTGGCATGATGTTGCAATGTAAAACTAGAATTAAACTCAGGTTAGTGTCACTTCCAACTAACTGCCCACGGTAAGCAAGAGCAGACAGGCACTGGGCTTCTGCCACAGCCAGTCCTTTCTCACCCCCAGACAACAAAGCTCTCTGTCCCTGGGGAGAGCAGAGGGTGCTGGCACAGCTTCATTTCTACCATGGCAATCCCAACACAGATTAGGCAAGAGGGCAAGGGCTCTCCCTGACAGAGTGCCCAGATGATCAGCTTTACCCAAACAGGTACTCCTCCAGCCCTGGTCCTAAATCTAACCAACTGTGGAAAGTATTTTAAGACAAACTCATATAATGAAAGGAGGCTTCATTTATGGTCTTTAATCTTTAAAAAATGTATTACACAATTTACTTCTCTAGAGTAACAGTTCTGTGATTTAACTGCTCTAAGTTTGTTTAAGAAAAATTATGATATAGAAATGCTGACTCCAGTTTTTTTCCAAAGTAATAGATATCACTGACTGTGGGGGGAGGGAAGCTAAATTTGAGTTACTCTCTTTGGGGTGGATTTCTATCTCTATCACATCAATGCAGAGCCAAAGTAAAGCCACGGTATTTCCTTATAGTCCACATTTATTACAACGAGACATTTGTTCAATCCAAAGTTCTTTCTTGAGGCAAATATCTGATGAACTAAAAATTAGTCAAGCTTTCTCCCCCCATATGAATCATCTACCCTGCACTTATATTCAGATGTCACCATTTTATACCAAATCAGATGTGCTGCTTGCAGTGGAGCTGCCTTTGGCTGCCAGGCTCTGAGTACGAGGTGCTCTTCTTCCAAAACATACACACACCTCCATCAGCACAAACCACAGAGCAGTAACTTCTGCCTCAAAGGTTCTAAAAATCAGGGGTCACAGAAGAGCACAGAAGAAAAAAAAAGACGTTCTTCAGATGTCAAATGTTCTGCCCCAATTGTCAATATTATGCAAAATGCTGGTATTGCAAAATTGTATTTTTAACTGCTGCTATATAAATTAATGGAGGTCAGTTAGCCCAAGGAATGCTGATACTGAACGTGAAGTATCAAGTTAAACAAAACCACATGCATTGAGCAGTCAATTCTGCCTTGTGTGGGCCAGGGGGATTTCCCAAAGCACAGTGAGTTGGAGGCACAGCATTTGCAGATCTGAACCAGAGGGATTGTGAGCTCTTTGTATGTTACTCATGCACTTGAAGGCATTAGTAGTGATGGGAAGGGAGGGAGACAAGGAAACAGATTGAAAGGGGCAGGAAAATTAGAGAGAGCTCCTTGCCATTAATGGAAAAATAACTACAGAGTGTTGTAACAGATTTCTCCTCTTTTGTATGCATAGGAATATTTATTTAATCAATGTTCTGTAACAAAACAGGCCTCTGGTGAGCTATTGTGGAGAGCGAACTCCATTCAGAGAGTGGTGATTTGAATCTTGCCACCTGTTTAGCTGGTACTGGAGAAAGCAACAATATGTGGTGGGATGGGAAGGTGTCTGCCCCCAGGAGAGGAGGAAGCACCCCACAGAAGCTTTCCAGAGTAATTACCCAAAGTAATGCCTCTTGCCAGGGAAATCTTGATGACTTGTCATTACCAGGACTTCTGCAAGCAAAGCTGCCAAGTTCACCATTTCTCTTAGGGAGGGATAAAATTCAATCCCATACAGTAGAGACTTCTGATTCTGTGTGTTACTTCCAGACCTGAACCTGTGCTTGAACCCAACCTCATCCAGCTAAGGGACAGAAAAAAGCTTTTGACAAATACAGGCTCATGCCAGTGAGTCGTTTCAGTCCCACTGCTACCAGTGGTCCCCCAGCCAAGCTCTCTGCTGGGGCTTCTCCAGCATGGCCAGGGATGCTCCAGCTTGTGGCCACATCCTGCATCCCACAGGATGCTGCTGAGCTGCACCAGGAGGCAGAGTTTGGAACATGCCTTGGCCCTGCAGCTTCAGGAGCTGTCCCACCACCAGACTTGATCTCCTGAAGGCCCCAAGCCAAAAAAATCCCAAGCCACTCCACAAGTTTCCCCTCAAAATAAACTGTTACTTAAATAAACTGTTATTTAAAACCAAGCAACTATTAGGGAGCTTCACAATAGAGGTGTATTTCTGTATATACCTTATAACATCCTGCTCCTGACTGCACTTCAGCATGTGCTGATTTTAAGTGCACTGTGCTATGGTTTTTAACAACACACTCAAGCACCTTCTTAAAGAGGGTCTGATTTAAACATTTGCATAAATGAGTCCTTAAATAAAGCCCTGACAAAGACCCATGGCAAAACCTGGGGATTTCAGTGGGAGCTTCTCACTGGACTGTTTCTTTCTCCCTTCTGCACTGATAGCTGTGAAAACACACCATACACATGAACTTTGTGTTCACCTTACACAAACCTTATCATAAAGCAGCTTTGCTCTTAAATTTGCCATACCAGGATTAAAACCCCCCTGTATTTATTTATTTTTATAGGCCAGCCAGTACCAGAGATATACCAGTTTTATGACATATTACACCCGCAGACCCTGGCATTAATGATAGACCTAATTTGCTTATCAGCATCACAGCTGCCAGTCAGTAACACATTCTTTAGCATTTAATACATTTCTTGTAGGCAGAATGAGAGTTTCTTCCCTATTCTGCAAGGGATTTAAGGAAAAATATTACCATAAATAGCCGTGACACCCACCACAGCTGGGACATACAATGTTGTAAGTGATTTAAAACTAAAGCAAGCCATTACTAAGCAACACCAACTTTTACACACTTAATAATCATAACAGTATAAAGAAAGATAAAGCATTAATCAGAATTTCACTGTATTATCCTTCACATCATTTCCTTAACGAAGTTGGCTGTTGTCAGCAATTTTAAGGTAAAATTATAGCTTTATTTTAAAAGGTGGTTGACAATAAAACAAGTGCTTTCAATTATCTAAATAAGTGTTCTAGGCAGGTCCCTAGAACACTGGTGTACAGGCACTGGTGCTTTATTGTCCTGCAGTAAAATTATGTAGATATTTTATGTTAACCACTTACTATCTGAGCATCCTGCAGATGCTAATTAAGTAGCCAGGCAAACTCTGAAGAGGGACAGCATTATTAAACCTATTTCATGGACAGAAAAACTCAACTACAGCAAAACTAACACTGTAGCTCAAGGTGATCCCTAAGCACATATTTTGACTTCACACTAAATGCTACCTCACACATCAGCATTGTCCCCACATGCCTGCTCGTCTCAGTTAAGAAAACCAAATCTACAGCCCCGATGCAGCAGCTCCCCTGAGACACACAGGGATCCTATCCCAAATCCATCCCTACTCAGCACAACCCCAGAGCAGGTGCTCACACGGCTGTGCTGAAATGGGAAGGGAGCAACTGCTTCAAGGTTACCAAAGATGACTCTGCTTGCACAGACACCAGCCCATGTCTCCCAAGGACCTGCTCAGCATCTTCATTAGAAGAGTGTGTTTGAAGGAAAAGAGGTATCAAAGAGTTGGTTTGGAAGCAACCTGTGCAAACCCAAACACAACAGCAAGTGCACGTGGTGAAGGTGGCCATGGGCCAAACCAACCCCATCTGCTTCAGGGTCCCAGCAGAGCACAGAACTGAGCAGGCTGCAAAAAGTAAGACAAAAACAGTAATAAAACTAAAAAAGATGGATCTTCTTTATATGTACTATCCCTTTCATTCTCTGATTTCCCCTCTAGATGATGTAAAGAGCATGAGCAGCACTCCAGGCTGGGGACAGGCTGCTTGCCATGTCCATGCCATGTGCATCCCATGATGAGAATGCTGCACAGGCCTTTGCTGAGAGAGGCACTGCAGACCTCCAACCACCCCAGAAAAGCCACACCTCAAACTGTGAAGGCAGAAAAAGAGGTAAAAGTTGAACTCACTGCCCTGTACTCAAAAATGTGTGGAGCTGTGCAGTGTAAAATGAACACAAAACAAACACACAAAATGTTCAGAATAGCAGCCCAGCTTGAGGACTTAAAAAAAAGTGCCCTTAAATTTTCAAAGTCAATTTTGTGGGGTTTACATTCTGTGTATTTTTCCATGTTGTAAATGGTATTTCCTGATGAGACTTCTTGAAAGTCTTGTCAGTGTGGATGGTGAGCCCTGACCAAGCCCTGCAGGCGATGCAGGGTGAGGTGGGGCCGTGGCCCTGGGGCAGAGCTGCAGCTCCTATCATGTACGGTGGCACAAGAGACACCTCCTTCCCCATGTATTTGAAAGGATTTTGCATCAGACATTTTCAATAAATAAACAAACCATTCCCTAGCCTGTAACATAAACCAACACACTGCAGTGCAGCCTATCCCCATGAAAATGTGGTGACCCACACTCTAACACTGTAATCTAATCCTTGAACTAAAGACAGTTTAATGCCTTTACAAATCCATATGTTCTCTAATACCACCATTGCTGTCAGCAGACTACAGGAGCGCCTCTTTGAAGATGGAAGGAAAATGACAAAGCACATCATTGTGAAGGCAATTATATGCTGCAGTAACCATTTTACAATGGCCCATATGGGCTGTATTTCAACAACGCAATTTCCAAATCTGCCTTAGCAAACATATATCTCCGTCCCAATCCCAGGTAGATTTTGCAAAACAAAATAAGACTGCAGCCAGAACAAATCAAAAATATGGATAACAGATGTAAAAATATGCCAACAAGGACACCAGAGCAATTTTTTGTCAGAGCACCAAACAAAGAGAGCAGCCACAGCAGACCTCACAAGGCCATTCACAGCAAAGCCGTCCATTCAAGGGACTTAGAGACCTGGCTTTATCAGAAATCTGATTATACACTCGCGTGCTCTCCTATGCAGCTGCCCAGTTCACTGCTGCAGCCACTGGCCCATCCACCTCCCCAGGGACCACAGGGCAGGGGAGCTGCAATCCCAATTTAGAAGCTAAAATCAGATGTGAACCAAGGCTGTGCACATTTACTCCAAATCCTCTCTGACATCCAGGACCAGGGCCTAAATAAAGGAAAGCAAGGAGGGTGGTGGTGGTGGGAACAGAAACAAACCCACAAATAAACTCTCTTGTCCTTTCCCTTGTGATAGCAGTTTCAGAAGCCAGCTCTGTTTACCTTCTGCCTGAGCTCTGCTGTGGCAGCTGGGGCCAGGCCACCACCCCAGCATCACCTCCAGAAGCCCCAGGGCTGCTCTCTGCCTGGTTCCTTAGGAGGCACAGAGCAATGAAACTGCAGCTCCAGCCCAAATCTTCTCCCTCCTGTTGATGGAGAAGCAGGAGCCCAGGCTGAGGAGAAGCCTTCACAGGGCAAAATTATGCAAAAGCTGTACTCCAGTGAAAAGGGGTTTAATTGCTCTTCTTTCCAGTAGTCCTCTGCAGTGGTTCACTGCTTTTGAAAGCTCTGGGATGGATATCTGTTTTGGGATATCTCTGTGCAAGTGGCACAATTTTCCAGGGGCTCTGGAGCCACACACTGGCCCTACAGGCAGGATCCAGGCTGCAGGACACCAGTTGGACAGTCCTGCATATATTAGTAGCAGCAATAAAGACAGGGACAGACATGAACATCTTTCTCCCAGAAGTGAAATAGTAATAAAAAAATGCCTTAAGCCATCTATAACAAAAACAGAAATGGTAAAGGTGAAAACTTACAAGTTCATTGCTAATTCATTAACAACAAACCATCTGCATCAAATATCTTACAATTCAATGGCAAGGGCAGCAAGCAAAGGAACACATGCACAGCATGGAGCAAAAAATCACCAACACAAGGGAAACATGGAACTGGGTATTCAGTAGCCAGGTCCTGCAAAGTGCCTGATCCAGTTCGTATCATTGTCAGCTCCTCAAAATGATCTAGTGAATCTGGGCAAAAGCATTTCAAAGACTTTAATCCATGTGAAATATTACTTCCTGGAACCGGAAATTCAATCCCTAGCAATGAAAACAAAAGCACACTCATAAATGCACCTTTCAACTAAGCCAGTATAGCCATATTTAGGCTCATGCTCTCTCAAAAAAATCTTTTACTCATTAATATAGAGTAAACTTGAAATGATTGCTTTAATTGCAGTTAAAAAATTAATCATGTTTTGAGATAAATGCAGATAAAAGCATGTTTTACTAATTACCTTTTGAAGCTTCCGCTCATGAAAGATTAAAGGTGGAAGAAAAGTTGTTGAAATATTGAAGACAAAAATCCTACTATTTGAAATTGCTTTGAAGCCCTGTGCCTTGTATGACTGATCCTTAATGTCCAGATGTACTAAAAAAGGAGTCTCTTTAATTCAGAAGGAATCTAACAAAACATGCCCATTGGAGCTTTTATGCTGGCAGTTCCCTGGAAATTGGTTCATTCAGCAGCTCCCACTCCACAGAACTCCAGCCCACAATGGGATTTTCTTCTGGCACATCCCTGACTGGGACAAAAAAACTTTAAGTGTGAATCCAAAACTAAGTTCAAGAATTTTGGGCTTCACTGACCTCTCCAGACTTCCCATAGTATCAGCCTACTTATAACTAGTTTTACATACCCAAGCAACCATCTGAGGAAACGCCACCAAATCCACAAAAGGTAACACTCTTCCCACTCAGGGAGAAGGAGCTGGGGGCATGGGCATCAGGGTTTTAACAGAAGGCCCTCATCACCAGCCACAGGGTGACTCACAAGCCACACGCAGACTTGTTTCC
Organism: Lanius collurio; assembly: GCA_020086605.1. Classification (NCBI taxonomy): domain Eukaryota; kingdom Metazoa; phylum Chordata; class Aves; order Passeriformes; family Laniidae; genus Lanius; species Lanius collurio. The sequence goes on along the minus strand of JACBWW010000032.1, from coordinate 8,810,098 downwards.
ATCTCCAGGCCACTTAAAGGAATGAAGGTTATCTGGGGTGCCAACCACCCAAAAGCAAGGCTGGTATTTCCATTCACAGCCCTGGAACTAACAAGGCAAATAATTCCCTTCGTGCTCCATACCACCGGCCTACTTGACATGAGCAGTTTGCAGACTGAGTGTTAATTAGGAGAGCAGATCTATTGACCGCAGGCTGAAATGGATGTCCACAACTTCACTGGAAACGTGTTAGGCTTCTGCAAATTGAAACAAGTTGAAAAATACTCTTAGGTAAAATTCCTAAGCAACTTTATAGCCATTTCGCAGACCTAGCAGCAATTTCCATCAGATCTGAATTGGTGCAGAAGTATAAATTTTACAAGTTTGCACCTGAAGCACGACAGAACTGAAGCCTGTTGTTACAGGGCAGTTTTCAAAAGCATTGAACTGTGCTCAAAAGCTACAGAGTGTCAATGTCAAGGACTCTTCAGTGCTCTGGAGTTTCAAGAGTTTGGGCAGATCTCAAATGGGGCAGCTGACACCTCTTTGCTCAGGGAAGGGTCCCACTGGGAAGAACACAATTCCCCAGTAGCCCCCTGCACTGTATTTCTCCTTGCTCCTTTCCCCTCACCCCGCAGCCTTTAACCCCTCTTCTCATCACAAAGCATAGGTGACACCAAATTATTAAATTCTACCCTTGCTCCAAACCTGGGCAAGGCTAGGTAAATGATTAAATAGTTGGGTTTTTCATAACCACACATCCAAGGAAATTTGCCAATGTCTTTTTATTTGCATATCTGGCAGACTGCCCCAGACAACTAATACATAAGTGACAGTGTACAGGTGTATTAGTTTAGAATTTGCCTTTAATCTAGAGGTGTCAATTTGCTTCTGTTTTAATTACATCCATCTTGATATGTTATTACAACCTCATGAAACTTCTTCATTATGTGAATGGCTATAAATACATACACATGACAAACAGTTGTTATAAATTTTCTGGTTCAGTAGTGGAGGCACAATATCTTAGCCCACACATCATGTTCATGTAAAATTGCAGTTCTCCCTCTCCTCTCTACCCCACTCCATTCCCTTCCTTCTCTTTCTTTCATCCAATACCAAAATATTTTCCCCCTACATTTAATGGATTCTCTAATATTTACTAGTAGCAGCATCCCAATACAAATACTCTCAGCTTGGAGAGCTGTTTCAGCCCCTGTGTGTCCTGGGCTGCGCCTCTGTGAGATGTCTGTTTGTCATTAGGCAAATATAAGGAGATTGCACTGAGGCCTTATAAACATGCAAAGATCCACTTTTGTAGCTACATAATTCACTGAGTTTTTCAATACACATTCTGAGGTTGAAAACTTGGCTAATCCATCCACCAGATGTATCTTTATGATCCCAGAACTCATTAAAATTTACTTTTTTTCTCTCCTTTTTTTTAAAGTCCAGCAGACTCAGCTGTTGAGCCACATTAATTGCATTTTTATTATTTTTTTTCCATAGTTAAAATGACTAATGCTAGCATAGTCACTGCCTACAAGCACAATAGCCAGACAGTAAAAATTACTAGGACTTTTAATCGTTCAGTAATATCCAAATCCCATAAAATTAAGAGAGGCAATTTGGTCCTCTCAAAACAGGCGGTTTTGATTTCCAGTATTTATTTTGAATTTTCTTTACGGGGAGAAAAGAGAGGAGAAAAGACACAAATTCGCACCAAAAGATTCCATTCAAAGGTCAAAGTGCCCTTGACATGCATTAAACCCCACAACACTAACAGAGTTACAACATAAATCGTCCTCAACAGCAGCACTTCTTCCATTGCCTTCTTACCACACAGACCCCTCAGAGGTCAAAATGACTTCCACTGCTTCAGCCCTCCAGCAGTGCCCTCTCTGATGGGTGTCACACCGTGCCAGCCATTCTACACAACCTGGAACAAGCTGGAGAGACTGTGTCACCCAGCTCCTGCAAAAGCAGCACCTCCCAGCTCCTTCCCCTGGGCATTCTGCAAGCTGGGCAACAGATCCCAGTTTCTGGAGGATCCTGAGAAGACATTCATGGTACCCTCAGGAGGGATGTGGTGCTAAGCACCTGGACGTGCAGGAGACAAGAGGAAAGCAATAGAAGCTGTCAGGAGCCAGGTGAAGAATAAAGCCCCATTCCTGGCAACAAGTCAGGTCCTTTGGCCACCTCTCTACCATTCCCACCATCCCTGTAAGCAAGGAGCCAGGTCCTCCAGCCACCTATCCTCTATTCCTGCCTCCTGCAGAAGATGTCTCAAAAAAACAAACAAACAAACAAAAAAAAAGCAGATTCTCTGACTGAATGGTCTCGGGTCACTTAGGACTTCCAGAGAGAAAATAAACAAACATCAGTGCCAAGAGCAATCATCACCATGTTTGTAACTCGTCTCAGTCTCAGAAATAGGAAATGGTGTGCAAACAACAAAACATGGGCTGTCAGAACCTGCCAGGAGGGAGACGTTTCACCACACAGGTTTTGTGCCCAGGTCCACTGCTCTCCTGTACCCAACAACCACCCAGGTGTGGTCCTGGAGATGTCAGTGGCTACAATTTCTGTCTCACTGGTTCCTCTTCATGAGCACAGGAATTAACAAGTCTGTACTACACAAGGAGGGTGAGCTGGGAGCAGCTGTAGGACAGTACAGAGAAACCTGCAAGAAGGTCCCCAAGGATGGGTCACCTGGGACATGGTAACCCATACCTGCATCTAGGGAAAAAGGCAAGGGTGGCTCTGGATTTCACTGAGAGGTAAGCAAGTATCTGTACCAGGTATTATCACTGTTACACACTCTCATCTAAAACACTGTTCCTCTCACTGGCAGCCCATAACACAGAAAGGCTTCTCACAAACTTTCATGAATTTGGTCTGGGTCTGAACACTACTTAATTTCACAGGAGTGTAAAACACGTTTTAAAGTCTGATACAACTGTCAGCATTACTCCACAACAAACAAGCACCTCTTCAGAATTTCAGCCACACAAAAGTTAATCTAACCTAGAACCTCCTAGTGCTTTACCTCTATCTGCTTCTGATGTTCACTGTCATCCTGTACCATCCACAAACCTGCTCCAGATGGCTTCACACAAATGATACTCAGCACAGGGCTTGTCCCAAGGGCTGACAGTGTTTGCCTCTTTTCATGAGCTCATCCAACAAAGGACAAGTCCAGGCTTGTGTCTGGATGGGGAGGATAGACTGACAGTAGTTTTATTCCCAAATCATTAAGTCCCCTTTGGTACCAAATAAAAGTATGAAAAGAGACAATTTATAAGAGCACTGATTGCAGAGGAGAAGAAACTTCCACTTTAGGAAGCTGGCAAACACATGTGAGACAGATTAAAGGGTGACCATTCCTGGAGAGAACACCAAATGGAACTCCTGCATGGCTGTAACTATTCCTTTGTGGAGCTGGGATATTAATCATATCAGTAATATGTGCATCAGCCAGCATTACACAGTCAGAAGCTCAGCCAGTCAGGAACTTGGGCACATCAGATACCAGCACAGCTCTGCACATCTCCCATGCCTTTGTCTCAGGACATTTTAATAACAGCAGGACTGAGATGCACACCAAATACCAAGTAAATCCACATGGAGCATATGCACCATGATCAAATTAAACTTCACAGGCAAAATTTCACAAACAGAACAGTGTGTGCAATGCCAAGGGACACTCCACTTCTTTTGCTGACTTACTCCACCACTCCTGTACAGAGGGTGACAGAACCAAAACTCCTGCCTATATTATTTACCAGACTAAAGACATAACCTTTCGGTTAAAACCTTCTCTCTCCACCACATGAGTGTGTGAACTTCAGCAGCAGTGTTGCCAAGATACAAGGAGAAAAATCTCAAGACATTAAGGTAACACGCTATTTAAAGGCAAATAGTACAGCAGAGCTGAGCTGGGGATCTGACAAATTGCCACTGCACGTTCAGCTGTTACAGCAAAACAAATCCCTACCTGCATCAGCCATTCCTCATTACTTACAAAGTGGATTTTCATATCCATTTTACAACAAAGGAGTTTAGAGGACTATGATGTTCTGAAGTGGTCTTCACCATGGCTTGGCATCGAGTCAAAATGACAACAAACTGACTATACAAAAAATGCACGCAGCTGGTAATTTGTGGCACATACAGAGCCAAACCCCAACAAGAACACAAGATACTGAACTGATAAATTACAAGGATGATGTACAAAAAGACAGCGAAATGTTGGAAGCAATTTTCTCTTGCAGAACCAAGGCAACACTGCAGTTCAAGTGCAGGAAAACTGAGAGTTAAACATTTCCACATTTCAGCCTGCAACTTCCTAACTCCATTACCTTTTTATTAATTGCATTTGAGACTTCACTAAACTTGAGCTTGAGCTATTTTTAAAACCTATCTGACTCAACTTATTGTTGCTAAGAACAAAGATTAAACTTCTAATTTAGCTGCAGATAATTACAAGGCTGCAGGTCAGACCCCCAGTGTAATGTGGTAGGGTGTCCCAGTCAAACTGATAGGAACAGTGTACAAAAAACCCCAAAAAACAATAGTAGCAGAGATGGGGGAAGAAGGGATCATCATCAGTGAGTGAGGAATCTTTCTGCCTTCCTCCCAGCTGAAGTTACCAGGATTAATGACTCCTTAAGTAGAGACAGATTCGGTTGAGTGTCTCCCCTTGGTACTGACAGCAGGGCTCTCACCCAGAAGCATTTTTGTACACAGCAATGGATCTTTCCTGAAACTTCCACTTTTGGTAACAGCATCCCCCTCCAGTTCTCAGTGTTCCTATACAGTTCCTGCTATTTCTCTATTGATCTCAGTGTTATAAGTCAATCTTTCAATTACTCAATCCCTTGATGTGTTTCTGACGATTTTTTTTGCCTTTCCCTAATGATCATTTTCCTTCCAAGTTCCTGATCCTTTGCCCTTATTTTATAAATCATAGAATCATATAATTGTTTAGGTTGGAAAAGATCTCTAAGATCAGACAGTCCAACCATTAACTGAGCACTGCCAGCCCCACCACTACCCAACCATGTGTCCAAGTGCCACATCTACACTTCTTTTAACTGCCTCCAGGGATGGTGACTCCACCACTGCCCAGATATTTAATGAGGAAAGGCTTACTTACTCCTCCAAGTAGCATGACAAAAAGATGCCAAGATAAGGGAGGATAAGGGTGTCTTTTGTCTTTTGATATGCGGCATATTTCTCATTAATGCTAATCTTAAAGAGCCGGTGCTAGTGGAGATTAATTGAATCACATTCATCTAAAAGAACTTGTCCTTACAGTTTAAACTCTTCCTTCTTCAACTCAAGGCCATTGTGCCTCCTACTACCACCTATGGGAATGGCAAAAATCCCCACCTTCATTACATGGTTACCTTCACGAGCTTAAAGGAATATTTATGCAACAATCTCAATACTCGGTCATTATCTGCCCAAAGAGACAGCTTCAGCTCTCCAACAGCTACTGAAATCAGCGGGAGTTAGGAGTGCCTCACCTCCCAGAAAGGTACCAGGCTTTTCAAAATAATTTTAAAGTATTTTTAAAGTATTCAGGTACCCAAATGACAGCAACATATGTTTCAAACATCACCTTAGACATTCCTTTTGTGGGATATGCATCCTGCTGGTTTCAGTCCCACTTTCAGTTTGAATTGTTGTTTGTTCAGGTCTGGTCACTGAGGTTTTCATCGAGATATTCAGCTGTTCTGTCAAGGTTATCTCAAAATTTGATCTCAGGTCAGTTTACTGTTTCCTCTAAATACACAGTGAAAATAATAAACACATCACTTCATATGGTATCCATCCCAGTGTCACACAAAGCTTAATGCCTCTCCTCATCCCCAGATCTCTTCATTTAGTTACTCCTTCTTTTCTCTGCTGGTCTAAATCTGCGGACTTGCATGTGCAAACAGAGACTGGGACAAACACCTAAGCATCTAAGCAGTCAATAAACACAGGAAGGGCCACCAAGATTTGCTGACAGCACTAAACAAACACCTGATGTTATGATGCTGCTGTGGTAAGGCAGGAAGATCAAATTCCTTTAGAAATATGAAGGGATAGAGAAAAGGCAGAACAAACTTGCTGAAATCTCCAAGAATTTAAGCAAACAGGCTAATCAGGCCAGCTAGAAGACTGGTGAGAAGAGAATGATTTGGGGAGGAAAAGCACACTGCAAGCCAGCCATTCTGGTGTCCAGCTCAAAGCTTCTGCTGTCACACAGCCAAGCTATTTCTATTTTCAGTGGGCTGTGCCTAGAGATGAGTATCACACACCAGTTATTAAAGCAAATTCCTGTATTCAGATGCATACACAGAGCCACACTGTCAGTGCACATAGACACACAACTGAGACCACAGGATCTACAAAACCTTCCTGCTATTTGCACATTTTTTTTTGGTAGTATCTCTATTTTAAAGCCCAGATCAGCTGTTAAGCTTTATTCCATCTAGTCTCATACTATCTGCTCAATACATAAAAATGCTGTAGCTAACATCTGCCTAAACCACACAAACGCCGTGGAACAATTGCTTAAAAATTATTTACACTAGGTGGATGGAATCATCTGACACAGAATTTGAAGCTCATTAAACAGCTCCTTGACAAATATTTGTCAGCATTTCTCATTTGTAATTAATTATATTGGGCTTTACCTGACGATAATTTAGCATGGTCTCAAAACAGACTAATGCCTGTGTGCTGAACAGAAATTAGCACAGCAAATGCACGGTGAGAAATTGTGACAGTTTTATGAAACAAGAATCTCCATTTAAATGCAAGTCCCCCGCTTCCCACCCCACTTCTATCTGAGCTTTATAAATATCTGTGTCCCATTTCAGGCTTGTCAGATGAGCTGCCTGAGTTGAAGCTAAACAAACATCTGCAGAAAAACCTCATTACCTTACTCTGTTCAGAAAACCTGAAACCAACTGCTTACTCCATAGGGATGGTCAGAGCTGACTCAGGAAACATAAAGTACTTCCCAGGCTTTAAGCCATCTTAACATTCAGGTCAGATTTCCTTTCTCATCACAGCAAACCATGTTCACCATGGCACGTCAACAGCCATGTCACATCAGTCCCCTGCCCGGACACCTCTGCACCAAGGGGTAGGAGAGACACAAACATCCTCCTGAAATCTCACCTCACCAGAGAGCTCTGCCAGAAGCCTCCTCGCCAGCACTGCCAGAGCACATCACGGAGAAAGTCACTCCAAGGGATTGATTTATCACATTCTGAGAAATGACCTTTCCCTGTCAAACTGGTGTCTAAAATGCCCACCTGAGTTTGAAGAACCTCATGCTATTATTGCTGGTAACTCACCAGCAGTGCAGCACAGACTACTCCAAGCTGAGAAAAGCAGACAGCTCGACAAGCCACCAGTCACACTAACACAGGGACAGAGTGGATGTGCCTTCCTCCTTTTCCAGGCTGGGACATTTGGGGAGGTCAGGGCAGCAACATGTGAGTAACTGCTCTGGAGTGAACCACAGAGCTTGCTGCTGTCAGTCCAAGGCCACCCACGGGGAAATCTGGTGAATCAGATCAAATTGTAGGACCACATCTCAGCTGCTTTATTACAGATTAAGGTCTGGTTTCTGAAGGTCAAGGCTCCAAAATGTTCCCCAGTGTACGAGACAGGCCCATACTGCACACAGCTACAATCAAGTCTTGCAAGGCCAGGCAAGGATCAGTCCAGCCATATCTGCAATGACACTGGAATTGCTCAACTGTCACTCCAAGAAGGAAATAATCCACAATGAGATCCCAATGACTCCATTTAACTCCCTCTTTCTCTGTATGCCCCACACAAACATTAGAGACATCAGGATATGGGGGTGCCATAAATGCAGACAGATAACCATAAGTAGATGGCCTGTGTTTCAACACCAAACAATTTACACTTGAGAAGTATGAGAAGGCTACTGACACCTGGACAGAAAAGCAGTTCCCAGAGTGGGAGTTGGTTAAAGTTTTGCTTCAAGGGATGGGAACTTTTATCAACATAACCATAACAGATTGGATGACTCCTCCTGAAGTTACAGTGGCATGGGATCCGTGTTCTTGGGCAGCACCTGTGTCCCTCTGCCATCTACAAGCTTCACACAACCTGGTATTTTGCACAGGCTGGGCTTTTTCAGTCACTCCAACCAACAAAAAAGCATTTAGTATTAGACAGGTGAAATCAAGCTGTGTGAAAGTTCTTGCTCCTTTTTTTTGCAGCTTGATACATAAGAAGGTCCTGGGGTGCCACCTCACACCCAGCCAACCCACACCCCTACAGCTACAAGTCCCCAGAAGCAGAAAGCTCAGCCCTGTCCCTCCACAGCAGCTGTCCCCTTCTGCATGAGCCACCACCCACTTGTGCCTCTCTTCTGAACTGTGGGCTTAGATCCTGCAGTGAGTGAAGATATTCTGCATTTTCCCTCTCACAGTTTTTCACACCAAGCAGACAAAATACTGTCTCTGCACCCTTTCAGCTGTGCTAAGCCTGAGAAAGTGCTGAAGTTCAAGCACAAAGCATGGGCTGGGAAAGTCTTGTCTACATTCTGGGCATGAGTGTCTTCTGGAACCTGGGGAAAACCTCCACGGCCTCTGACGAGCTGGGGGCAGACCCACAGCATGAGATGTATGAATACCAGGACACCTCTCCACAGCACCCAAAGCTTCTTGACTCAACTCAAACACATTCATACCTAAACATCTCACCAAGGCCAAGGTATCTCATTCTACCAGCCACTCACAACCTCCTCACCAACACCAGAATTATAATAAAAAACTTCAGGCTGCTACATGCAACACATAGAGCAATTCCTGCCACGCTGGGCTTGTGCCTTAGACACCTTCATCTCCCTCTGATCTTCCAAAACAAGTTTCTCAACATACATATGGAGCTGCAGGAAAAAGCACCTAACAACAATTTTGTGACATTATTTCTTAACGCAGCATGAAATCGTTAGGTCAAAATGTGCCACCTATCACATGAACATTAAAAGTATGTCAAGTCTCAGTGTGCAAGCTATTGTTTTATCTGAATGTGATATTAGCTGGCAGAACTGGGTAATGTATCTGTGCTCATTTTTGGTGATACAGGATTACAAGAGGATGCAAGTAGTAGCCATGCTTGGCTTGGCATAGAGAAGAGAACACAGCAATTATTTTCAAGTTCAAAATAAACAAGTAAGAAGTGAAACACAATAAAGACATTTTCTAAAATGCCCTACCAAGTTCTAAACTTGCTCTTCGTTTGCTCTCCAAAAAGGATTACAGCCAAATTCTCGAGTCTATATTCCCATAAAACGCTTAAAGTCACAAACTGGGGCTTTGTTTGAGGAAAAACAGCATTTTGTCTGAAACAGAAACATACAAATCTCACTCCTGCCAATAAACACGTGTTCACACTTTTGGTCTCTCCGGTTTGAGCAGAGCACTTGTGGATGGGCTCACCAGGTGAGAAATGGTGGATAAATTGAGTATGGACAGGACCTCAGCATTTGTTCCTTACTGCTTACAGGGGTCTAACACCAACCATGTGGAGGTTTGTTGGAGTGAACAAATCCTCCCCTAATTACACCAGAGTAAGTTCTGTTGGAGGCACAGTGTGAATGGATACAGGTGTAACCAAGGACAAAATCTGGCCACAAATCAAAAAACAAAACAAAAAAACCTGAAAATGCCACTAAGTATTCCTGGCTAAATATTTTAACATCTTAAAAAGCCACACAGATTTTTTTTTTTTTTGTTAAACAATCAGCTTCACCTCTGCATTTATTCTGACAGTTCATCATCGTTCCAGTTGTGACTCCAGTGCACGTAAACCCAAATAAATTTGCTTTTCACCACAGCAAACTTCTCCCGATCAGAACTTACAAACAAAGCCCTTCAAACACACGGGCTGGAGGCTCCCTTCCATGGCAGCACCACCACCACGACCCTGGCCGGGCTGACAGCCGTTCCACGAGTGCCGAGTGGGTGGGTGGAGAGAACACGGAAAGGCGAGGCCGGGCCGGGAGGAGAGAAGCGACGCCCGGGAAGCCCCGCACGGTTCGCCTCCCTCCGCCCGGGCCGGCCTCGGCTCTCCCACCCCCTTGGTTCGCGCTGGGGGATGTCTAGAGCCGCCCACCGCGGGGCCCACTCGTGACACGGCAGCAGGGAGCGCGGCAGGCCGGGCGCCCCCCGCCCGCGGCAGCACCGCCGGCCCGCAGAAACACGCGCGGCCGCCCCCCCCCCGCGGCCCCGCGGACACCAGTGGGCGGCCCCGCCGGGCCACGGCGGCGCGAGAAAAGTTTGATCCGTGGGAGGGGAGGGGAAGCGCCGCCGGGGGACCGCGCACAACTCCCCGCTCCCCGCGCGGGGGGATGCGGGCCGGGGGGATGGCCCCAGCCCCGCCGCCGCCCGCCCGCCGGGAGCGGCGCGCCGGGCTGCAGGTGTCGGCGGCAGGAGGGAGAAGGGAGGGTAGCGGGGCACCCCGGGGACGGGGAGGGGGCGGCGGGACCGCCCCCGCGGGCACCCCCGGCGGGCCGGCCCGGGGACCGGGGTCAGGGGCGGGAGGGTGTCCGGGGGGGGCGCCGCGGGGGCTCCCCCGCCGCTGCCCCCACACAATGAGGCGCACACAAAGCGCCGCCGCTCCTACCTCCAGCGCCTCGAAAGTGACGAAGCTGGACATCGCGAAACCGTCGATAATGTCCTCTTCGGCCGACGAGGACTCCCGCCGCTTCCTCCGGGGGGGCCGCGGCCGGGACGGCGGCGGGGGCCCATTGTCTTCCTTCTCCGAGCCCGAGGAGGAGAGCGCGGCGGCCCCGGGGCCGGCGGCCCCGCCGGCGGCACAGCCGCGCCGCCCGCCTTTGGCTCGCCGCTCCCGGTCGCGCTGGGACCGCGATCGCCGCTTCTTCCGAAGCCCGTTGCATCGCGCCGGGCCATCCATGTCTCTCGCCGGCTCTCCCTCTCGCTCTCGTCCCCCCCCGCCCCACCGCAGCCACAAATCCGGCTCCCCCGGCGGAATAACGGGGGAGGGAGGGAGGGAGAGAGGGAAGGAGAAAGGGAGGGAGGAGAGGACAGCAAGGGGGTGGGGGGGATGAAAGAATCCGAGTGCGGTTCCACCACCACCAGCAGCAAGCACCAAATGTAAGAGATTCCTATAAGCGAGCCAAGGAAAGTAATGGCTGATCTCAGGTCGCCTTTGTAAAAAAAAAAAAAAAAAAAAAAAAAAAAAAATCGGAGAGAAAGGGAAAAAAAAAAGCCTCACCAAGCAGGCAATAAATCAGAATAGCGGAATGCTTTGATCAAGGGGCTGGGAGGGCGAGGATCTTCGAGAGAGAAGAAAAAAAGGCTGAGAAGAAGGGGGGAAAAATAAAGAAAGGAGACCCGCTGGAAGGAGGGAGCTCAGAGTATTTCCTTGCACAAAATTTATTTCCTTTCTTCCTTTCCTCCCCAACTAAAAGAAGTTCCAGGGGGGGAAAAATATATATGTAGATGTACGGAACTCCCTTTCTGTCTGCGTGTGTATGTGCAGGGAAGGGTGCAGCCTTCCCCTCCCCACCAACACGCACTCCTCTCCCTCTCCTCCTTTATCTCCCTGGATCAAACACAGTAATAATAATAACGATGCATCCAGATGCAATTTTCTCAGGCACCGACCAGGGATGGACTCGGGAGTGGAAATCAGATCGCAGCCCGGCCCCTCCAAAAACAAAACCAAACAATAAAAAAAGAAAAAAAAAAAAAAAAGGAAAAAGAGAAAAAGGGGAGGAAAAAGAGCCCCAAAACACGCCCACCCACCCCAGCTATTAATACGGATCAATCATGGCAAATTCATCGTATTAATTGTGGCGAGGAGGGGGGTGCTGGTGGTGGTGACAATAGATCCGAGCGGAGGGAAGGCGGCCCCCAGGAGCGGCGGCGGCC
>JACBWW010000032.1:8737931-8797807 GCA_020086605.1 Lanius collurio | reverse complement strand
GAGATTGGAAGGGCAGGTAGAAAAAGAGAAAAAGAGAAATCATTTAATACTCCTTCTCCACAAAGAGCCTTCTCCACAAGAATCAAATCTGCCTCCTGTAGCTGCTAATCATTCCTCCATTGAGGTCCTCAGCAAGGGGAACACACACAGGCTGAGTGTATTTTTCCAGTATTCTCCCTCTGGGCTGCTCTGACTCTCGGGGGATGAGGCTCTGCTTGACTGTATAATACGTTGTTTACTCTGTACCCTTAGGCCACCAATCAAGTAATATTTTTAATATGTTCTCTATGAGTATTAAGTGATTATGTGACATACTGGGAATCAGATACACCCTCTGCATCCAGAAGGCAAGTGCCACCTTTGCCACCTCTCTGCACACCACATCTCCTGCACAGCACACAGTGACTTTTGAGCTGGTGTGAGCCAGAAGAGGAGGAAGCACAAAGCTGTAGGTAACCCGAGAGTGTGAGAGCGTGTACATTACAGAAGGCCACGTTGCTCATTGCAGAGGCACATGGCTAGTTTTTAAACATTCTCAGATATCAAGCTAGAGAACATCTCCTAATCTGACCTTAGATCTAGCCATTCAGATTTTTTTGCTGTTTAACAAATGCATTACTCTGTCTTACTTCGGGTTCTTCTGTCTCATAGACTTCTGCCAGATCTATACAATCTGACTATACAAAAGCTGCACTAGTATTGCTGAAGTGATACAATTTGTGTGTACATCAAGCTCAAATATTACAAGATCTCTGTCTTCTGAGAAATATTAAGCTGTGCTGTGTCAAACAACTGTTACCTGTTGGGTTTTTTTGAAAATAACTGTGTAATTTTCAGGGCAAGGTAATTGATTATAGTTTCCTGCATATCCATCACCATTAAAGTGACTTAAGAGACCTGTAGTCAGATACATTTCTGCAGATATTCATTGCATGGCTAAAAGTCTGCTCAGTCTGTTTTCTTCTTGAATGCATGTATGTGGAAAACAGACACGATACGTGATTCATTTTGCATTCTTTGTAGAAACAAATCCCCAGACTTGCATGTCTATAGAAAAAAATAAGATTAAAACCCATCCATCTAACTCATCCTCCATTGCAAAACATTTTTGTTCTGTGTAATATTTATGTCAAGCATTAGAAATCACAGGTCACCTTCTTGGGTATGATACAGGTGAATTATCCCTTTTCTGGATCTGATCCAGCAGGAGCATTTCCACCAACCTTAATTGATTTGTGAGTATCAGACAGATCCTCAGGAAGTTCTTTCTCCAGTGCACTGTTGCCTCCAGCTGAGTATTTCAAGTCATCTTAGCAGAAAGAATACCACAGACCTCTCTGCACATTTGTTCTTAGGCTGCCTGTTAGCTTTCCTCTAGAAATACATCTTGCCTGGCATCTGGTGTGAGAAAACAGCACGCTTTTTTCCCTCTTTTTTTTTTTTTTTCTTAGGCTCTGGTACCTTGCTGAGTCACTGTTTTGGAGGTTAATGACTAGTGTACTCAGTGGATACTCAGTAATTAACACCCATGGAAAGGGTACTTCTCCAGCATGTACTAACAGACCTATAATCTTCTGATTTGAGACAGATACCAAAAGCTTTCTGTTCCTAAATAACAAAGACAGAAAGGTTAGCACAGACCAAAAGCAACAATTGCAATTTCCCTGTCACCATTAGGCATTGGAACAAAATAAAATTTGCAACTGTAAAAACACTAGAAGCACTTTTCTTAGGACTAGCCCCTGGAATACCTAAGTGGAAAGGATATTTTGAACTAATTTGAATATCAGGAGGTAATTTATTGCTTGAGGAAATGGCAAGAACCTTGCTTCTAGCAAGAGTAACTTGCACTGTGCTCTGACATTAAGCTCCAAAGATGGAATTTTTAAGTTCAGTCCACACAGGAATCTCAGCAGAGGCAAATGTGTCTTTCTGAGGTTAGCATCCTTTTAGGAGATGGGTAGTTTAAAATAGCAGAATGTCTGTCTTGCAGACTATTACTTTTGTTTAGAAGTAGTTTGATCTGGGAACACAAAAAAAACCCAAGAGAAATGGGGAAAAGAGCCTTTTTGTTATTGTTTCCACCCTGCTCATACAATGCATTTGTAAGAACAGCAAATAATGAGAACCAAAATTCTAATACAAAATAAAAGCCAGGGTGACTGTGTGGATGGCAGAGGAATTGAAAACAGTTCCATAAAAGTAAACCAATTTTATCCAAATTGAATTGCCTATCCAAATTGTATTGCTTATCAGAGAAGATTGTCTGCTTTCATAGCTAAGGGCTGCACCTGTTGTTTGAAAAGGTATTTTCCTAGAAGGTGGTTTGAAACAGCAACAGTTATGGAAGAAGAAGCATCTGAAGTGAACCAACAAGGAAGAAGAGAAACCCATGACCTTTAAAAAACCCAAATAGTTCAAGAATAAAGGCAAAGGCAGTGCTAGAATAGTTGAAACCCAGGGGCAGGCAGGTTTCCAGAACAACATCAAGAGAAAATACACAGAGAAGAGGCAATTGTTCCTTTCACAAATGAAGGAGCTGACCCAGTCAGTGGAACTCACTGCCACAAAGCAGCTCTGAGGTCCAGAATAATGGGAACTCTCCAAGTAACCAGAATATTGGTTGCAAAGTGGCTAATGGGGATGTACATTTTAATGCCTCAGAACCTAAAACAGTTTCTAAAACAAAGCAGGAGACAGGAGACTGAACTAGATGGACCATCAGCCTGATCCAGTCTGCTGGGTCAGGGATGGCACGCTCCTGAGCCTGTGTTCACTTCCCTGGTGTTTTAGTTCCTGTGTTTGCAACAATGCTGTGTCCATCCTCACTGCTACCAGGAGATCAGGGGACACATGGAAAAGTTGGTAAATTCACTTGTCCTGAAAAGTTGAAATTTGGATTTTTGTAGCTGATAGAAGTCATTGTGTAATGGGAAGCTATTTCTTAAAAATAGCTTAGAGTTCAGGAAATCTGGGAACCTGGGGGAAAAAAAGAAAAAACTGGTTGGCATCAGTGGAAGTACAGGTTTTCCCAGAGAAGATGAAAAACTAATTCATCTAGGTTTCTTGTTTTTCTAATTTGTTATAATACAACTCTGAAGTAAAAATATGACTAATTTTTTCAGGGAAAAGAAAAATCAGACCATCCAGGTGATAGGAATTTCAGAGTGTTGATCTATTCACTTGCGTGGATCTATGGTAATTTACAGCAGGGGAAAGCTTGGTCCCTGGAGAACAGGACAGTCAGAGCAATAAAGCTGTGCATGTTTCTCATGTATGGCCAGACAAACTCAAGAATTTTTGGATCCTGCTGGTTCCTTGGGGTGTGTTAATAAACACCCTAAACTGACTAAACCTGTGCTTCTAATTGCCTGAGATTTCTTAACCCACAGCTTGAGTGTTGGTGAATGTCAGCATTCATAAATGCAGGGTAAAGCAGGTATCACTAGGTCTCAGGGTGCTTCATTTGAAAATATGATTCCAAGTTATGAGGGTAGAAAAAATACTGTATCAATTGTGAAACTGTAAAGGATGGTGGT
This sequence comes from Lanius collurio, assembly GCA_020086605.1. Lineage (NCBI taxonomy): Eukaryota > Metazoa > Chordata > Aves > Passeriformes > Laniidae > Lanius > Lanius collurio. The sequence continues at coordinate 8,794,268 of JACBWW010000032.1, read as the reverse complement.
AAATGGCAAGATCAGAGTTTGTGTCACTGTGGGTGGAGGATCCTGAAAAGTCTGATGCTGCAGCCCTGTTTCACTGAATATCTAATATCCAAAATATCAAATAAATAGTACATTAATGAAAATTGGAGACCACACTAGATTTGGAAGAGCCATGAATATTCATGCTGGTGGAGGAACAAGCAGAAGTTTTTCACCAAGAACAAGATTAAAAAAAAAAAATCATAGAATAGAATCACAGACTCATTAAGGTTGGAAAAGATCTCCAAGATCATTGGGTCCAACCTTAGACTGATCACTCCCTTATCAACCAGACCAGAGCACTGAGCACCACATTCAGTTGTTCCTTCAACAGCTCCAGGGATGTGAAGCCACGACTTCCCTGGGCAGCCCCTTCCAATGCCTGACCACCCTTTCTGAGAAGGAATTATTCCTGAGAAAGGTAGTTAATTATATTCACTGTGGAAACAAAGCACAAACTGCAAATTACAGTTTTTCAGTTAGCATCCTATAAAGTGGAGTGATCTTCTAGGGTGAAATCCTGACCTCAGTTACATGGAAATGAGAAAACTGTTATTTTCTTCAGGAAATTCTGATAGGTTTACAATTTGATCACAGGAATTTTTAAATGTGACTAAGAGATTTAGGGGCATGTACCTGCCCTTTGATCCCTGCAAAAATTGTTCACCGAAGCATATTGCTAAGTGGGTAGCATATGTCTCTGCCCTGAAAATTGGTGAGCTTTTATTACCAGAAAACACCAACTGTTTATAATTCAGTGATGCCGAGTTCAGATTGCACTCTCGCATGCTGTGCCAGTTCTGCTGATATGTCACAGCAAACAACCAAATTTACATCTTTCCTTCTCCCCTACCTTCACCAAAAAACATGTGAAAGGAATACAAGAATGGGGTTTTTCCACCATTTAAATTCAGTGTTTAGGGGAAACTATGTTTTAGCCCAATACAGGTTATGATATAGGGAGAACTACATGAAATTTAATAGCCTGGGTTATCCAGAAGGTCAGACTACCTGATCCTGGTCTTTTCTGGCCTTTTAAGTCTACAAATAAATTAGAAACCTGATCTCTGAAAGTTTTAATTTCAGAGCAGTCTTTGTGAAAAGGGGTGGAGAGGAATTCCTAATGAATTACATCCTCCTCCAACATTCATTTTTCTCCCTGAGAAACGGTTTCTTCAGAAAAACAGTGTTTAGTTCCACATCTTCTAAATTACAAAAATTTATATCTCTTTATGTCTTACAGTGTACTGTGTGCCAGCACAGCAATTATTAAAGCATTTTTATTGATATTACACAGCTCTCTATGAAATGTGAATTAAATTCATCATGAAAATTGATTTTTAATGACAGCTAAAGTTTACATTTCTGAAGTTCATACCTTTCCACTATTTTTCATTGGCACTAGAGTAGTGCAGCTACAATATCTTTATTTGTCAGAAATTGATTAGGAAATATCCTGTAGTTTACTCATATTTATCAGTGTGATTCTGCTGATGAAAACAATGAAGTTTCCTGTTGGAGTTCATGTACAGAAATCAGAATTGAACTAACTAGTCCAAATCTGCACACCCAAATATCCCAAGTCCCTCATCTGCACTTAGGCATTTATAAGACTGTCTTGATTTTTAAAGCTGTTGAGTGGGCTCAGCTTTCATTCTAGTTTTATGAGAATTATGAGACACCACATCCCTGAAATCAATCTGTCATCCTCTGCCTCTTTTTCCCTGTATATTATCTTTCAGCATTACTAACAAGATGATGAAGGTAACTTAGCAGCCTGAACATGACCCTGGATGCTGAACCAGTTACACTTCAGGGAACGCTGCTTTTTAATCCACCTGGTTCTTCAGCTGCTCCAGATGGAGAGAGAATGTTCTGATCTTGCTGTTTAACATGTTGTATTGGTGTGCTTTGATGAAAACAGTGCTCTGACATGGAACATGCAGGAGCAGAGTCTGGGCTCACAGCATGACTAGGTGTCCTCTGGCCTGAAGTAATTTTAGGACAGAAAGTTACAATGTGAAATCAAATGCAATTACTGACTACTCCAAACAACGTTATACCAGCTGAGCATCAAGTGTGTTCAGTGCTCAGGTAGCTTCCAGAAGGAATTATTGCTGTATTATTGTATGTTACTGTGGATAAAACCTTCAGCTTGGCAAAAATGTCATTTATGCTTCTTCAGAATTGTTGTATTTCTGTAAGACACATCTGTGCAGGAGTTGGGGGGAGGCTTGGGGTGTTTTTCATTGGCTGATGGGGGAAGGATTATTGGTTGCTGTTAAAAATTATCCCAAGCAAACTTTTACAAGGTCTTCTGTGACTAATAAAACCTGAGTCTTTGAAAATGTACTACAACTCAAGTTGTTGTTTAGAGATAATTCTCTTTGATCCAGATGCTTCCATCTGAAGTGCAGTGCAGAGAAAAGAAAAAGGCAGAAGGAAATTTGATGGAAAGTCCCTGAAAGCAGAGGGAGAAGAAATTTGCAGTTTCTCTCATTTTAACACTTCATGTGCTGAACGTGGGCACTGAGGAGGTCCCTTGGGCAGTGTGCTTCCCTGAGCTGAGATCTGGGAGGAGGACAGTCTTCTCCTGGCTGGGTGGCATGCTGACACATTGGAATTTCTTCTGGAAGATGCAGTGAGGTTATCTTGTTCTTGGTGTAATCTCTGTACCAGTGAATCCATGACCACAGGTCTGTGAAAGAGCCGAGGAAGAGCCTGTCTTTACAGGAGTGCCCTGAGATTCAGGCAAAGGATTTTGATCATCCTCAGCAGGTTTGGCATATTCTGTAGATATAAAGGGCAGTAAAATCCTTTCCTCTGTGGATTATGTTGTGTATTTCCAGACATTTTTTTCACCTCTTCTTGCACTCAGACCCAAGGGCCTGTTCACGAGCAAATGAGTGAGATAAGGGGTAGAGGCATTTTCTCACAGTCCTGCAAGGTGTGGGATGGCTGCTGCTCTTACAGTGATGCAGCATCTCCCTCCAGGGAGGAATGAACATATTTTCCTGGCATCCCATCTCTTAGGTTTTTATCTCATTTTTGCCAATCTCTCTTCTATCTGTGCTCTCTTGCATCTTCTTCATGACCACTCAACTTTGTGCTTTGTTCTGGAGAAATGGAGATTTCAGCCATCTCTGGAAAAGCAAGTTTTGTTTGTTCATAAACAATAAATAATGACTGGCAGCCTTGTGTCATGGGAACCAAATCCTTCTAACTACAAGAGAGAACTGGAAACCTAAGGCACCTTTAAAAATCCCAGAATGGTTTGGGTTGGAAAGAACCATAAAACTCATCTTGTTCCACCCACTGCCATGGGCAGGGACACCTCCCACTACCCCAGGTTGCTCCAAGCCCCGTCCAACCTGGCCTTGGACGCTTCCAGGGATCCAGGGGCAGCCACAGCTGCTCTGGGCACCCTGTGCCCAACCTACAAATCTGATAATATTCTGCAGATAATGTACAAGCAGTCTCGATATTTACAGAACTTCACTGATAATATCTCATTGTTTACTTGCCCAAATCTAAAATATCCCATCAGCAGACACTGTATATATTCTGATCTGAGAAGGCAATCCCATTTTATCTTCCATGAATTTGAAAATACACCACACTCCTTGAACGAAAAATAAAAATAATAATGAGGCAGGCACAAGCAGTATAAATTAATATAACACTGTTGATGTCAACAGAGCTATGCAAATATATACTCACTGAGGATGACACATAAAATCAAACCCTAACTTTATATGGAAAAAGATAGAAACCACAGCAGCAGTATTAACTACACTTTTCAGCTATGCTCAAAATGGATTGTGGAATAAGTCATAGTTGTAATAAGTAATTTGAGAGGGTTGTGAATTCTTCTATGAGCTTGTTGTGTCAGGAGACAGAAAAAAATCAAAGCACAGGCTTACAAGTAACATTCTCCCTGATATTAACAATAAAACTGTAACATTCCTTGGTTTTAAATAACAATTCTAACCAGTTTTTGCAGGTTGTTGTAAATTCTGCTCTGCCCCAAAAAGTCAGGGTTGCAAAAGTGCCATGTGAAATGCCACTGCAGGTAAGTGATTTGCATCAGCATTGGTCAGCTTTAGAGTTTTACTGAAAACACCATTACTGCAGAAATCATCTCTGGCTGCAATGGGCATTGTGGTCATAGTGCAGGGAAAGTTCCCAGTGAGGTGCTGGGTCACCCTAAAGACTAAACACTAAACATGCCAGTATCATTAGGGCATTGCTACTCTTTCCAGCAGAAGAAGATGTTGGACCCACACAAAGCTGTGATGGTGCTAGAACAGTGAATCTTTTCCTTAAGCTGCCAGTCCAACACTGCTTTCCCAGCACAAGATTTACCATATCTGTGAAACCACTTTGTGTTCTGATGAGCTCCTCCTGACTCTGAGGTTCTTTGCTGTCAGAACTACCACAGAAATGGATAAACAAAGCTAAGAACAAAAGAAAGATTAATAAATAAATCAACATCTTAACAATTAATGCATGCACCTACCCCAGAAGTTCATGTAACAAAACTTGTATGAGTTGAATATTCACCTAGTATTCATTTCACAGATGGAATTATACCTCAGGCCCATTAACAGAGATAATTACTGAAACACCAAGATCAGCTTAGCTCCTGTATCCTGAAAAGAACAAAGGAGAAATCATTGCTGAAGCAAATTGTAGAAGTGTTAAAAGGCTCAAAAGAGTGTTCAACTAGCAGACAATTTTAAGTAAAGCTAATAAATATGGCCACTTCATTATTCATTCATGAGGAAAGGCTGAGTTCAGACACCGTTTCAGTGGAGAAGCTGTTCTATAATATCCTGTGTCTTGTTCATCACTTCCACAGTCTCCATGCACATCTTGTTCATGCAGCAATTCTGTCAGTGCACTGAAGACCAACCAACCCAGGCAAGTCAAAGAAGAAATCCCCACTGTTTCAATAGACTTTAAATCCAGTCTTGATCACAGTCTTCCCAATTCTGGGATGGAGCACACTGCACAGTACAGGAACCTCATGCTGACAGCATTCTGCTTTCCAGGGAATAACCTCTCCCTTGTTTCCCTAAATTCTTATGAAAATCCTGGGTCTGCTCCTCATGGATTCAGTTGCAAGATTCTCTTTGCCTTTAATTTGTAGCAGAACTGTAAGATCAGATGAAGAGCCACATCAGGACATTTATGATCTATTTTCTGGCTCTGGTTCTGACACATGTCATGAATAGCACTATGCAAATTACTCCAGCCATTTGTTCTTCACTCAGATGGTCATGGAAACAAGGATGGAATTAATTTCCCTGTTTGCAAAGTGCCTCGACACAGCTCACGGGAGCAGAGGTGAGCCAAGGCTGCCTCAGGCACGGATGGCTACAGGTGAGCAGAGGTTTCCAAACCCAGACAGTTTGGATACAACCTATGGGAGTTTTCACAGGCATCCAGATCACCAAGGCAAGTATAAAATATCATTTTTAAGCATCACCAGCCATAATCACTCCAGCATTTTGCCCCAGTCATTTTCTCATGCATACCCAGTTCACCACTTTCTCTTTGTATTCTTCCTGCCTCTATTCAGGCAGAGACCTTCGAGCCATAAAACTTCCAGGAGTGTAACCTACTGTCAAATGAGGCAAAACAGCAAATAATTAAGTAAACAAGGAGCATCAGGGTCCATTGAAGAAAGAGTTTGGTTGGGCAGAAGCTGTTTTATAATTTTACTGATCTGATGCTGATACTGATCTTATTTTCATCTTCTTTTCCTGTAAGAGTGTTCTTGCCTTTTAAAATTTAATCCCTTGATTTGACATTTTCTCCTATCCTCCATGCCACTTGCTATAATTACTCTTTCACTTTCCAATGCAGCCTATTTTTTTTCCTGGACTGAAATTTACTTGTAATTTCTCAGAAAAAAAAAATCTCCTTGTTAACAAACAAATGCCATGGGTAATTGAAGAGGGAAGAGGAGGAAAATAAAAGTGGGAGAATTATTGCTTGTAAGGGCATAGTTGAGGTAATAAAGGAAAACAGAAAGTTCCAGCTGTAAGGGTTGGTCAGATCTCTCCAACACCAGACAGAAGAGATCATTACCTCCTTGAGGTGACTGTAATCCATGTGTTCACACTGCTGGGCACTGTGCAAGCACTGGTTCTTGCTTGGGGCCATTGCTTCTGTAGTCCATCCCAGAACAAATAATAGCAGCAATACCTTAATCATAAGCACATATGGACCATTAGATCATGAAAAAAAATGGTATATAGGCCTTTAGATCACACCTTAGGAAGTTACAGTGGTAGGTGGATCAAGGACCAGCCTTGGAACAAGCCTTTCACAGAGCTGCCAGGACTGTGTCCCAGCCCTGGGGCACCACAGAGCCATGGAACAATTTGGGTTGGTAGAGACCTTCAAGATGATTCAGTCCAGCCATTATATATTTATAGAATCACAGAACCACAGAATGGTTTGGGTTGGAAAGGACCTTAAAGATCATCTCATTCCATCCCCTGCCATGGGCAGAGACACCTTCCGGGCTGCTCCAAGCCCCGTCCAGCCTGGCCTTGGGCACTGCCAGGGACAGGGCAGCCACAGCTGCTCTGGGCACCCTGTGCCAGGGCCTTACCATAATGGCTGGTACTACATGCACTGAATTTCTCTGGGAATGCCACTGAGTTTGGAAATGCTCAACACAGTTCCAGTAGAAAACATCCTTTCTAACATCCTAACTTAATAGGGCTTTATTACTTCAGCCAACTGTAAAATCAGAACATGACTCACTAGCCTGACAATGTTATCTTGTCAAGATCCCAATTTGTTGACTGTCGGAGGGTTTTTTTCCTTCTTGTTTTCTATCTGCTTTTGGTTTATCCTCAATTCTCTTTTCGTTTCCCTGTGTATTGATTTGCAATTTTCCTTTCTGCCTTTCACATTTCACACACTTAGATTTCAGTGATTTGGTTTCTTTTCTTCCTGCGTTGGTATTTAATACGTGCATTCATCTCCATGCTAAAACATATGGAGCCTCACTATCTTATCAGCTTCTCAAAACTCCAACCAAGACTTTTCTTCTTTTGTTTTTCCTTGGGTCACGCTAATGCTGTTCTGGCAGCTAAATGTTGGGACCTCTTTTCAGCTAAAATTAATCAAACAGAAAAGTAGAGTACAGGGGTTCCTTTGATAACTCCTCTGGTCTTTAAGCACGTTCACACGCTCAGAGATTACAGCCATATTTATAGCACTGAAGAAATGCTGAAGAAATGTTAGGAGTTTTAGCAGAAAGTCTTATTCCTTTATTTATGATTAACATATTAACATAAAGGGAAGTACAAATGCAGGAGTGTGAAATATGATTGTCACTGGGCTCAGCATTTCAAATGGATGCAATATTCATGGGCACAGCTCAGAAAAGAGAGGGTGCAGCTGTCTCCAGGCCTGGGGTTTAACACAGAGCAGCTGGCCTTGCACAGGCCTTTCCATGCAGCAGACTTTGAGCTGCTTTCCAGATGCTTCACGAGCGATGTCAGCTTCAGGCACAGCAGGCACAGCATTTCTAGGACTGAGGGATGCTGCCCACCCTTCTGTGTCTGTCTTGCCCTCAGCCATGGGCATGAATTGCAGCCCAGAAGGGAAGGCATCATAGCTCCTCTGCATTGTGCCTCCCAAGGGGCCAAATGGTGTTTGGGGTGTCCTCCAGCACAGCTTGTACCCAGCACCACAGCTGGAGGGGAAAATGTACCTCCTCCTCCACCCAGGCTGGCATTCAGGAAGCTGCTGTGTGCTGTATGGTGTGTAGTACCAAGCATTTAAAACTAGGTTATGGTAAAGGCAATTCTACTTCTGTTTAACCTTGCTGCTATGAGAAATCCCATTTCATGGAATCCCAGACTGCTTTGGATTGGGAGGGACCTTAAAGATCATCCCATTCCACCCCCTGCCATGGGCAGGGACACCTTCTGCTAGAACAGCGTGCTCCAAGCCCTGTCCAACCTGTCCTTAAACACTTCCAGGGATTTCAATATTTGAGTCTATGGGATTAATCTGAAGCAAAATTTTCAGTGTACAAATAGGCGTGGGCTGGACCAGGACATTACAGTTCAGGCTGAATTTTCTTGGAAGTGTTCAAGAAACAATGGGATGTAGCACTCAGTGCTCTGGTCTGGTTGACAAGGTGGACATCAGTCAAAGGCTGGATTCACTGATCTCAGAGTCTTTTCCAGCCCTCAGGATTCTGAGGTTCTGGGATTCTGTGATCCCCTCACTGCAGTAATCTCCATCAGAAGAATCACAGCACACATCTTTGCTGAGGATGAAAGACTGACTGGCCCAGGTATTTCTTAGATTGTCACAACCTCAGGAGAAGCAGGAGTTTTTATCCAGTCTGGTTTTGGTCCTTTTATAATAATAACTTGTTACTTTTGTTAAACAGCTTCATCTGGTCATTCTGATAGTTTCAACTGAAAATGAAACACCCAGTTTCAATGAGATCTTGGCTTTTCAGAGGAGGATATGATCAGCTCTTACCTCAAAGCTTTGTTGTCCAACTCCAGTGTTTCTAGCATGACAGCAGCTGAAGAAAAGTGGCTGTTCAGTAATCCCAGCTTTTAAATAATAATAGGAAAAAGACACTAGCCTTCAGCATTTTGAAAAATAGTTTCACAAGCCTACAGTATGTAGTATACAAATCACGTCCTTTCACCATCAGTTGTTCAACAACACAGTTTTCATAAATCAGCCCTGTAATTTTGCTGGCTGTTGCCTTGATTTTAGAAAATTTGGAATTCAGAGTTTTGAGAGTATGAAATATCTATATCTGTAATTACTGAAAATCAATTTTTTTAAAAGACTGATTTTTTAAATGGATATGAAATCAGTTTACCTAGGTCGAGTCTCAGAAAATTAATTCTTTGTTCACAGAGTTGGTAGAAAATTTGGGGAGGATTTGCTGTTCTCATCATACAAATGAGAGTTAATAGCTGTTTTGAGCACAGTGTGGAGCTGCAAAAGATCCTGAAGATCTGTATTACAAAGAGGTTTGGGTCAAACAACATGAATTATTATGTCAGGGCTTTTTTTCATTTTCATTTTTCAAATCTTCATAGGCAGTTTGAGATGTTGCTTTTTGCCAGGAAGCTCTTTCAGAAACACTTCAGATGTTGCTGTCCATGGAAGGAGCTGTTGTTTTCTAGGAGTAATTCTCCATCAGTGTAAACACAGCTCCACTTCTGGTAGCTTGGCTTGACTAAGGTTGTACAATAACAAAGTTTTCACAAGAGGATTTATTGACTGATGTATCATTTTTCCCCAGAGTAGAAAAGATTATTCTGCCCAGTTTTATCTTGAAGAAAAATCCAGGAAACTTGTCTTGTAAGAATCTAGAACACCCCTTTTTGTGAGTGTGTGGGAGCCTGGGAACACTGCCATTGCCTCTACAGCTCACAGCTCCTGGAGAGCTCCAGGAAAGGAACTTTATTCCTCCAAAAAGCTGGATGCTCCTGAGGAGACAAGCTGGTCCTTCCAGAGCCTGAGAGTGCTATACTAGTGGGAATAAATGAACAAAAATGACCAACCTTGAAGCAACCAAACTTTGGGGAAAGCCAAGACTGGACTTTTGTTTATGTCATAAGCAATAATGATGTAAAAATCAAGAGACAGTGGCAATATAACAACCCCAAAAATAATCTCCAAGCAAAATACTGTACATTTTAGACAATCAAAATTACAACCCCTGAGAGTACAAGATTAATTAAACTGTAACAGAAGTCAGTATTTTCAAAATTGAGTGAGATGACATACTTTGAAGAATCCTGGATGATATCAAAGACATAAAATACAGGTTTGCTAAAATGTCAAGCTCTCTACTTGTTTTACTTAACTGGCCACACTGCCTGCCTGGAGACAAAAAGAAAGAGCAAAAGTAAGGCAAAAAGCAAGTGGTTCATAAAGGAAACCCAAGTTGAACAGGGCTGTGTTTTCTCCTCTTCTGCCCTTTCTCTAATATCCCTTCCCTCCCTCTGTTTCTCTCTAGGGGTTGATGAAGGCCTGTCTGTTTTGGGTTTTTTTGTTATTGCAGTTTTATTAGGAGTTCAGATCCTCCTATGTCTGAAACATTCTGTGACAGCTGGAAAATAAGTTAAATGTGACACTACATAAAATAAGGGACTTGAGTAACTGCAATAGGAAGAGATTTACAAGCAGAGTGTATAAAGCTTTGTGGTGTTGTTTTTTGTTAACACTTAATTTCACTTCTGTGTCTGGACTCACATTTTGCTGTATTAAACCTTCACCTAGCTTCTCTCTTCTGAACTGGGAGAGCTGGATAAGTGCATATCTTGAGATACCCCATTGAAGAATCAACATGTGAGTGGTTTGGCTGAATCACTGGTGCCCAGGGGAGAAGTCTGGGGACAGAAACCCCAGATGATGGGACAAGGTCAGAGTGTGGGAGCTGTAATCACCCAGGCAAAGCACTGACCTGCAGAAAAGTAACTGCAGAGGCAACAGCAAGTCAGGACAAATTGTCCCCACATCCCACCTGGAAGGTTTCACTCAATGAGTTTACTCTCAGTGAGGATGCCGTAACACTTGTAGTAAAAACAGAACAGATCTGTACCTTTTTAAAAAGAGGTTCCCTCACTCATCTTCTCCTTCCATCATCCTTTAAAGAGCTGTCAAGCAGCAGGTTTTATTTTTGCTGAATCCAAGTTTAGAGTGTGAAGAAACAAACCAACCAGGGACACATTTAAGAGAGAATCTGCATTTTCTGCATGGTGCACAGGCAAACCAGTCTCACTCTGAACACCTACATGCACCATCATCTTTTCTTCCCACACCTCTCTGAACCGTCACTTGAACAAGTTATGTTCTGGCAACAGAGAAAATAAATCAATATTAATACTCTATGGCACGTTAATAAAGCACCACGTGGTTCCCTCCATTGCACCGGCCAGAATCCAGCAGAGATTCCCTTTGCAGGGATGGAGTAGGTGCCTCCATCGTGCTGCCACATCCCAGCCCCATCCTGCCACATCCCAGCCCCCCTGCCACATCCCAGCCCCAGCCTGCCACATCCCAGCCCCATCCTGCCACATCCCAGCCCCATCCTGCCACATCCCAGCCCCCCTGCCACATCCCAGCCCCATCCTGCCTCATCCCAGCCCCAGCCTGCCTCATCCCAGCCCCATCCTGCCTCATCCCAGCCCCACTGCCTCATCCCAGCCCGATCCTGCCTCATCCCAGCCCCAGCCTGCCACATCCCAGCCCCACTGCCACATCCCAGCCCCACTGCCACATCCCAGCCCCATCCTGCCTCATCCCAGCCCCATTGCCACATCCCAGCCCCACTGCCTCATCCCAGCCCCAGCCTGCCACATCCCAGCCCCATCCTGCCTGAACCCAGCCCCATCCTGCCTCATCCCAGCCCCATCCTGCCATATCCCAGCCCCAGCCTGCCTCATCCCAGCCCCAGCCTGCCTCATCCCAGCCCCACTGCCACATCCCAGCCCCATCCTGCCTCATCCCAGCCCCATCCTGCCTCATCCCAGCCCCACTGCCTCATCCCAGCCCCACTGCCTCATCCCAGCCCCATCCTGCCACATCCCAGCCCCATTCTGCCTCATCCCAGCCCCATCCTGCCTCATCCCAGCCCCATCCTGCCACATCCCAGCCCCATCCTGCCTCATCCCAGCCCCATCCTGCCTCATCCCAGTCCCATCCTGCCTCATCCCAGCCCCAGCCTGCCTCATCCCAGCCCCAGCCTGCCTCATCCCNCTCATCCCAGCCCCAGCCTGCCTCATCCCAGCCCCAGCCTGCCTCATCACAGCCCCAGCCTGCCTTATCCCAGCCCCAGCCTGCCTCATCCCAGCCCCAGCCTGCCTCATCCCAGCCCCATCCTGCCACATCCCAGCCCCAGCCTGCCTCGTTCTTCATGCTTCTCTGCCTGTGTCCACTCCCTCCCTCTCATTCTTATCAGAGCAAGCATTCCAGGGCTGCAAACACTCTGTGTTTTACATGTGCACAGTAGCAAGTACAATGCAATTCGTGCCCTTAGGCACTCACACAGAACAAATCTTAAAAGGAGTGTTACATTTTTGCCTCCATATGGCTGTGTGTGGAGCATGGCTCTGACCCTGGCTTGGCCACAACCATCTTCCCTGTACAAACAAGCCAGAGGGAAGCAAGTCCACCAAAGCTTTAGGAGTGGGTAAGGAGAAGGACTTCAGGGGGGTTGCACAGAGTTCTGGAAGGCTCCTTGACCTGGTGTGACTTGTGGAGGAATTTCAGCACCAAGGGGAGATTGGATGATTGAGTACTTGGAATGTTGGACACAGCAGTGCCAGCACCTGAGACCTTGCTGGGTCTAACCAGGCACTTCAAGCACAGCTCCAGTGAAAAGCTGAGCACAGACAGTCAGCAACCACTGCTGCCCTGGGGCAAGAGACAGCAAGAAGGCTGTCAGAGGCCACCACTTGGGTAATTTTGACAGCTGACAAATATCCTGGTGGAGAATGACCCATTCATCAAAGGCAAAATTAATTATGGATGAGATTTGAAAGAAGCATTCAGGAGTGCTGTGTTTGGTTGTTAGGTACTGGTGGTCCAGGCTCTCAAGGTCATCACTAAAGGGGATGTTTAATGCCCAGCTGACACTCCCCTTTGATTTCAAGCTCCTTTTAAAATTAATCTGCACGCTTCCTAGCCAGCTCAGATACAACCTGGATTGGTAACACACACCACTGCTCCTCTCAGCTCCCTCTCCTTTCACTGCCTTTGAATATTGCAACTTCTTCCTTTGCTCTTGCTTATCTGAGATTTTCTATCTATCTGTAGTGTTTTCTCTCTGTGCTGCTCTCATTTCCCTTTTCTGTCCCTCCACGTAATCCTTATCCTTCTCTGTGCCTCGTTTAATCCTGGCTGCCCAATTATGCAAATCGCACATTTACATTTTGACAGGGCTCCTCCACCCCTTTTCACTTCGTTATTTGTAATACAAATCATTCCCCCTTGCTTCCCCCAGTTCCTAACTGCCTCTCAGTTTCCTCACTAGGATGTAGTGTTAAAAACGTGGGGCTCAGACCTAATCCTTCCTGCAGCCCTGTACTGGGAGCCATAGCCCCAGGCAGCTCAGAGGAGCACACTGACCTCTTCTGCTGTGCTGGCTGAGAGGAGAATCATGGAATCACAGAATGGTTTGGGTTGGAGGGACCTCAAAGCTCATCTCATTCCACCCCTGCCATGGCAGGGACACCTCCCACTGTCCCAGGCTGCTCCCAGCCCCAATGTCCAGCCTGGCCTTGGGCACTGCCAGGGATCCAGGGGCAGCCACAGCTGCTCTGGGCACCCTGTGCCAGGGCCTGCTCACCCTCCCAGTAAAAACAGGTATCACCTGGGAACTCCCAGCCATGAGGTGCCAAAGGGCTGCAGTTGCAAGAAGCTGAACAAGGAACCTTCTCACATGTAAGGTAACCTCCCTCCCTCTTCCACTTTGTTCCAGTTGATGCAGGTTCCCAGTAACTGTTTTCAGAAAGTTGTGGTTTTACAGCTATCCCCCAAAGATTAGCTGCACTTGTCTACTGCATGTCTAGGGGAAAAGTCATAGAATCTTAAGGAGTTGGAATGGACCTCAAAGATCCTCTAGTCCCAACCCCCCATGCCATCCATGGGCAGGGACACCTCCCACTACAGCAGGCTGCTCAAAGCCTTATCCAACCTGGTTTGGAACATTGCCAGGGTTGGGACGTCCACAGCCTCCCTGGGCAACCTGTGCCCAGGATGTACCCTCAGAATGAAAAATTTCTTCCTGAAATCTGACCTAAATTTCCCCTCTTTCCATTTGTACCGTTCCCCCTTGTCCTGTCACTCCAGTTCCTGATGCAAAGTCTCTCTCTGCTTTCCCTGTATCCCTTCAGATCCTGGAAGGGGCTGTGAGCCCCCCACACAACCTTCTCTTCTCCAGGCTGAACAGCCCCAACTCTCTCAGCCTGTCTCCATAGGGGAGGTGCTCCAGTCCTCTGATCAACTTCCTGGCCTCCTCTGGACTTGCTCCAACAGTTCCATGGGTTTCTCATGCTGGGGATCCCAGAACTGTGTGCAGGACTCCAGCTGGGCTCTCACAAGAGCAGAGGGGCAGAACTGACCTGCTCCCTCGGCCTGCTGGCCACGCTCCTTTGGGTGCAGCCCAGACTCTGCTGGTTTCCAGGCTGGCTCAGGGGGAGGTTTTCCATCACCCCCAAGCCCTTCTCCCAGGGCTGCTCTCCATCACTCCTCTGCCCAGCCCGTGGGTGTGTCTGGGATCACCATGACCCACGTATAGGACCTGGCACTGCATTTTGTTGAACTCACAGCATCTTTAAAAACAAAGTTCAGTTAGAGAAATTAAACTCCCAATATTTTGCAATAGCACCTTCAGCCTTTAGCTGCATTTACTACTACTGCACTCTGAAGCAGATATAATATTCCTTCATCTCTATAGCATATCATTTTTTCCAGTAGAGTAGCATCGGTTTCTGCTTCCATTCCCTCTCTTGCTTGGAGGAGATTTGTTTCTGCAGACTAGTGTTTTATTTGGGTAAGGCCTTATTTATCTTTATTCTAAGTACATCCTGCTCTGCGTTTACATTGGAGAAGACAAGGTCAGGGAAGTATACATCTTATTTAGACTGGAAAGGGCTGAAGTCTGAGGGCTCCCAGTGAGAAGTCTCCCAGCAGTAGGCATTACTCTTACTGCTCTCTCAAGATGACCTTCATTAGCTCCCACATTAGTTCATTATCTCATCTCCCAAGAAGCTTCATATCTGTGACATGTTACACAGTGGCAAAAATTATATTCAAAAGTACAAAAGCCATCTAAACTTCACTAGACTGGAGCCAGACTTACACAACACACCACTGGCATCTCCAGTCCTCACCATCATTGCCAATATAGAGGGATTATTTTCACGTTACCTACAGATGTAGCAGCACAGAGCCAGGAGATGATCATCACCAAAGGTCAGAGAGGCAAAGGCTGGGAGTGCAGCAGCATCACCCACAGTTTGCAGAGAGGCATTATAGGTTAGCCTGGGCTCAGCAAGAACCCTCAGGAACGCTGGCAGCTGAGCCTGGGCACTCCAGACCACTCACCACGGAGTTTGCTGTGTGATTTACGTACATAGGAATTTTTATAACCAGAATGTATTTTTCTTCTTTTTTTCTCTGTCAAGCTCGAGTGGGGGCATGGTTACAAGACAAAATTGCCTTTGCTTCCCAGTAGTGCTGTCCCTGCCTGTTTTCCATCACTGCCCTCACACCCTTTCTTTTCTGTCATTTCCAGACCTGTTCCAACACCCCATCTTTGCTCTTCTCCTCTTGGCCAAGACAACTTGGAAAACTCACATTGCTGAGGGTGAAGTGGGTATGTCAGAGTGCTCTCTTCTCTCCCTACACTTTCCCATGTTTCTAGAACACACATTTACCTTTGAACATTTGTTTTAATCTCTCTTTTATCAATCTCTAGATAAAGCCCCGTTGGTTTTCTATCCAGTCCAGCCCCTCATTTGAATTCCCAGTGCATGGCTTTCTGTACAAAGATTCACCTTCCTTCCCTCTCTTATCTGCTACCTCCAGCATAGCATCTTTTATCTCCACTTTTCCTCCCCCACTCCTTTTTCTGTCCATTTTTAAGTGAACTCTTCATGCACCACTACACCCAGTCCATCCCAGCAGTGCCGTCGTTCCCAGTCCGGAGCTGCTGCTGGCTCCTTGCCTGCCCTGGCTGCTGGAGCAGCGGCCGCATCCCCTGCATGCACCGCTGGATAAATGGGCAGCTTTAGGAATGTTCTGTACGACGGGAGCCTGTGGCAGTGCTGATGTGCCACCACCAGTGCATCTCGCTGCCGTCCTCACATCAGTCCTGGGGGAAATTACAGCGAGATGATCTACGGCGCTCGCCTCCTGTTTTAATCCAGGCTGCTTTGCGTCCTGCTGGAGAGAAGTGCAATCGGTGGCAGCTGGAAAGGAGCGGCCTTTTATCGCAGCCTTGCTGTATCATTGCTTGTGCCGCCCCGCCTTGGCTCCCATCGCCTGCTCCGCACCCGGGGAGGATGCGGGGGAGCCGGGCCGGGCAGCGGGGGCTGCGCAGGGGATGATGAAGGCTAATGGCCGGGACCGGGGAGATGAGGCTGATAATAGCTGTGTGGTGCTTCTTCGCTTGCAGAGGAGGGCAACAGCCATGCGAGAAAGGGAAAGGTCACACACTGAGGGAAAGAGAAGATATTTAAAGCTAAATGTCAGAACATCAATTTGGTGAACTAAGGAAATGTTTCCCTCTTTGCAGAGGGCCTTCAAAACGGCTTGGAATGCATCGGGGTGCCCCAGTGGTCCCTGCTCTGTTCCCCAACCACCACAGGGAGGATTTGTCCAAACACTTCCTTGGCATCACTCAACACGAGCACTGAGTCACATTTAGGCAGGATTGCTGTCGTCATGGTTCACTTGCTTATTGAAACTTCGGGGTGAAAACCTGCCTGTAATGATTCCCTGTTAGAGCCACTGTCACCGCCTTTCGTGCAGCTGGAAGCATTTTGTCTGGAGCGCCGGGGCCGTCAGAGTTAAAAGCTGAGCTGCAGCCGCACCTCGGGCTGTTGGGATGTGGATTCCCAGCGCAGCAGTCACGGGTCAGGCTCTGTGGCAGACACATCCCAGGAGGCGGTGAGAGCGTGGAGCCTGAGAAATCCCGGACACTGCTTCCAACTTCAATTATTAATAGCCACCTCAAGGCTTTCTCGAGAAGATGAGCTGAAAACCACAGTCTGTGCTTCACTCTGAGGATACTCCACCTTCATGTTTGTGTCAAAACAGGGGACTTTCACAAATGACTTTGTTGCTGGGGGTTTGAATTATGTACGGGGAACTTGGTGCTCCGCTGCATCGCAGTAAACAACAGCACATTTCTATGGATTTATTAATTGCTTTTGTATGCATTTTTATTTCTGTAGTGGTTTAAGCGAATAAAATGCAGTAACAAGAGGAGTTTTATTGAGTTAATTAAAGAGGAGAGCAGTTCTAGGCAAGCATGACATTAAAGACTTGCCAAATACCTCTTTTCTGAAAAAACTACCAGCCACTTTTAAGTCTGCTCCAATTCTTAGGCTTTAATGGAAAGTCCTTTCCAGACCAACTTGTTTGAGTTTCAAAACAAGTTGGCTGTTGGCAAGTTTGTAAAGGCAAATGGGCAGGAGGAGAAAGGGGGGCTATGGGGAAAATAGGGAACAGAGTGCATCTGAGATAATAGTTTAAAAGTTCTAGGAGTGTCCCCCTCCTAAAGCATTGTCACCAACTTTGTTCTGTCTGAGGCTCCCAGTTCAGGGATTGTCTGGAGAACCAGCCTCAGCAATTTCAAAACGCTGGCTGAATTTGGCCCTAGATGTCTAAAATCTGTTTGATTTAACATTCTTGTGCTCTTTCCCCAAGTTTTAAAGTTGTGTCCTGCTGTGCTGGCTTTGACAGGAAGCCCAAAGCAGTCCTCAGTTTCTATAACAAGATATTTGCCACAAACAGCTCTGTATTAAAATCAATGAGAGATCTGACCTGTTAATTTCTGAAGTGGCCTCTGGTATGCAGAGAGGCTCTGCAATATTGTGTAGCTCTCAGATGTGAGAAATGACACTTTGTATTGCTCACTGGGTGTTAAAAATGTATAGATGGGAAGTAGATTGGGAGGTCTGCCAGTACAAAGTTAATGGAAGTTCTCATAATTTCCCCAAGTGACATTAGTGACCTGGGCTTGAAGTGAAGCCAGGTCTGGTTTCACTAAGATTTCACTAAATGTTAACCCATTGAGATAGAATTTTTATTAGGTATGCCAGAATTTCATAATTTACCACAACCTCCAGATATATATTTTCCTTTTACAGTCCAGAAGATGTTTATTACCATCTTTTGAGAAGCATTAAATGGGCGTTAGTACAAATAAAGCTCCCTTCCTGAATCTCCAGGCAAGCTGCAAAAGCAATTTAATCTCAGCACACTGGATACCTGGTGTGCTGCTTTAGCACACAAGGATCCAACAAGTACACTCCAATGCTCTCGAGGGCAGATGTTGGATGACAGAGCTGCTGCAGTGGGAGAAGGCAACACAAGGATGCTGAGGGGAGGAAACCCTTCTCAAAGGCAGCCCACCAACAGAGTGTTATTTTTCAAAATGTACCCACTCAACCCAATGGCACCCACAGCAGGGAAACACAAGGTAAATTAGTGACCTTTCAGGCCCAGATGTTAAGAGAGTAGAATAGCTGAGAAATCCAAGGGCTAAGGTCAAGATAAAGAGTGCTGCATAAATGCAACAGCTGTAAGGCACTGAAAAGGCATCAGAGACAGTGAGCACCAGGAATATATAAATCACTCAGAGCAATCTGCTGCAGCACGGCGTGCTGGGCTAGACAGTCTCTTTAAACTATTGCCAACACTTTCCAAAAGTGTGTGGTTAAAATTAGGCTTTCCAAGTCCATATTTAGAAATTGAAAGGCACCAGAAGTACTGAAAATCCATCGGAACATATGGGCTCCCAAACCCTCTGGAAATCAGGTCACACATTTGAGGCAGAGATTTCTGTGCTGAGTTGCCCCTGAAGTGAGAATGGTCTTGGGCTGAGAGCACTGTTACCTCCACTGCTTTTCAGATCCATCCTAAAGAAACAGCTAAGACTCAGCTTCTTGATTATGAAAAGCTTTGACCTATATAGAAAACTCAAGAAGCCTGAGCAGCAGAACTAATGAAATATGATTTCCAGCAGTTCTGTCCACCTGTGTTTCCCAATACCCATAAGGAGTGACTTATAACAGGGTCTGTGTCTTTTATATTCCCCTAATTTTCATAGAACTTGCATAACTTTAGTTCATCAAGGGTGCTTAGAGTTAGTCCATGTATTCAAACATCTCCTTGCTTATTTGGAAGTATTCTCAAGGGTTTGGGGACTCTGTCATTTACAGTTCAGGTTATACAAACCACACAGTGACACAAACTGAAGGGCTTTGTTTTGTTGATGTGTCTGCAGCTTCTCTAATTTATTCCAGGATTGTTACAAAGTAGGACCCTTTCCAAGGGTACATGTGTGCTTACAGAGACTTGTTGGAATCTGGTTTTGTCAGTCTTTTTGGTTTTTAGGCAACAGCAGGAAGCCAATTTGTGCTAAGATATGTACTGTTTTCTCCACTTTGCTTTACTGAGAAATTTACCTGAAACATTCTAAAATCTGAGAAGTGGAAAAAAAAAAGATAAATCACCTTTAATTGATATATATGGCCAAAAAAACCCTGACAAAAACCAGTTAGTTTACAAGTCTCCTCGTTTACTCACAGACCAGAATTAACTGACAAAGGATGTAACTCTTCATCTCAGATGGGACATAAACAAACATTATTGCACTGGATTAAGACACACATATCTGTAAACAACACTGAGTGCTCCCTTCGGTAGATGCAGTACCTGTGACCCCAGCAGCTCCCCGTGCTCTCTGCAGGCAGAGGCTGCAGCAGGAGCGTGCTGGGTTCACAGGAGCAGCAGAAACAGTACTGATTAATTTGGGCACCAGAGAGCCTGAGCTTTATTGCAGAAGACACCAGGCTCCACGTGTAAAGCTGACCAGCAGAAAAATCTCATGAACCACCGGGCTTTTTCCTGCACCAGATCCCAGTTTGGTCAGGTAGAGTTCTGATTTATTTATTGCTCATTAGTTTTTAAGATTCTGATTGTGTAAACACTCATGTGTTTGTGTTTATTCCCATGGTTTCAATTTTTCCCAAAACTGTTGCACAAAGTTCAGTTGCTGTGTTTGTCTTTCTTATGGAATAGAGTCCTATCAATATGGCCTATTTAAAATGAAAATTAGGCAGTGGTTAACAACAATTTCCCAAATCAAGAGGAAACAAAAAAGCCCTATTGAGACGATACAAAGCTTTGTGCCTTCTGACAAATTTCTGTTCCCCAGTCCTTGTCGCATTCAGGCTTTACTGGTAGGAAGAAGAAACTCATAAAAATACTCTTATTTTCTCAGAGAGGTGTGTTTTTCCATTTAGAATAGCTTTGAGAAAATACCCCCACCGGCAACTTAAAATTTGTTTTCTCAAAGCAAAACAAAATGTACTACAGCTCATCCATATGTGCATATAAATACAAAGAGACATAAACAAAACACTTATAGAATCCTTGATTATTAATATGTGTGTTTTGTAACATCAGTGGTTTCAAGACAAACCTAGCTGACCTGAAGGATCTTTGCTGCTCTGCCAGATGCTCAGAGCAGCTGCAGGGCCTCTGCAGAGCCCCTGGTGCTGGGCTCATGCTCACAGGTGAGGCTGTTGCCCCCCACCCTGCAGGAGGGTGACAGGGGCCCTGGCTGCTTCAAAGAGCCTGGAGCAGGGCAAGGAAACACCAGAATTAGCCCTGCTTGAAGCAGTTTCACGGGCTTTGAGTTGTGCCCTTGTTTCAGAGCTGCCCAGACAGCTGAGCCTCAAGGAGGGGCAGGGTCCTGCTGGCTCAGGCAGGGTCTGTCACTGCTGCAGCGTTTGTTGTGTGTCTGCAGCAGCTGTGAGAGCAGGGGGAGGCAGCCAGCACAGCCACGGGCTAATGAAGCTCATCTGGTACATCAGGTACAGGAGGTGGGATGCAGAAGATTGCATGTTCAAGCCCTACTATTAACTCAGGCAAAAGTTGGCTGTGTGCTCTTCCTGAAGATGGAGTGGAGGCTTGCAGTGTCATTACTGGGAATAAAGATGATAAATGACAGCTGCTTTTCTAACCATGTGCATCTTTTCTCTGCAGTGTGACTCAAGTTCCTCCTGTGATCCACTTGGGGCAGCTACCACTCCAGGTTTTTTATCCTCATGCCTTTTACCAAGCCACTTGAAAGCATTTGCTCTTGGATGAGAGCACCTCTTTCTTTGTATGCCCAGTGGTTTGCAATTCTGCCTGTTCCTGACTGGGGTGAGGAGCCCTGGGGTGGTTTTGTATCCCTGTGTATACACACCAGGCTGTAGGGCTCTTAACTGGGGCTCTGGCTGGTTTGAGTGAAACCACTGAACAGGAGCACTCAGCACCTGTCCCTTACTCTGTGCCCTGCTGCACATTCCCCAATGGACCAACTGCAAAGTCCACAGAGGAAGGAGGGATTGGGGTTTGAGCCCAGACCCTGCTCAGAGCTGATTCCCAGGAGTTCAGCTCTCATTAAGGCAGGTCCTTAGGGGACACAGCACTCAGGAATATCCCTGCTGATGGGAGAGCAGGGTTGTCTGGAGAGCTCAGCATCTATGCAGTGAACTCTTCTGAAACCATGGAAGTTCCTCCTGGTGCTTGAATCAAAGCCAAACTCACTCTGCCATCTATTCCTCAGTGTAGGGAAACACTGGCCTTCATCTCTCCAAATGAAATTTTCAATCCACTGAACTCAAGAGGACTTTTGCCTTTAGCTTTGACTGAGCAACAGGATTTCTCCCCCTCTGCCTCAATATTCACCAGTGAGCCTGGAAATGTCATACATCTCCTTCTGTCACATCTGGGTTTGGAGCTCTCATGTCTGTGTGCAGCCACAGTGTCTCTGCTCCCAGGTCTTCTGAGTATTGAAAGAATGAAAAATGCTTAAAACAGTCAGTAACAAATTTAGTCTTTTTATGGGAGTCCTCAACCAGCTCATGGGATTTTTATGGCAGACTGAATTTCTCTGTAAATTAATCCACAAAAATGCTGATCCCCCTGGGGTGTTAGTGATACCATTCAAAAGTCACAGATAGCATCTTTGCCAACATTCTGTAGTATCAATGCTGTTGTCTGTCTTATTTTCTCCCTTATAATTTCTTTTTATTGGTCTTTTACGTGGAACTAGCATTTTTGTCCTAATTAGACAATTGCACATTATGATGCACTAATTTGTTAACCTATGTTCACAAATCTTTTAATTACAGCAGTCGTCTTTGATGTGCTGTTATTATTCAGCTACAGCAGTAAACAATTCAACAGCTAACTGGAAGGAACTCATTATTTTCTGAGAGACGTTGTCATTATTTTTCAAAGTATTTTTTTCCTAAAATACAGACAGAGAAGAACCAGAGAAACACATGGAGAGTCACTTCAAAAACCAAACACCTCATTTCACCACGTTGATAGTTATTATTGAAAACACAAATATTTTTAAAGCATGAATAAGTTGAGGACTTATCCTTCACACTTGTAATCCCCAAGCTTCAGAGCTGCCAGGGTGACCAGAAAGGCTTCTCCAGCATCAGCACAGCAACAGGTACTGGATATGTGACCCTTCACAGTGAGTCCAAGTCCATGTAAGCACTGTGTTAGATGGGACACGGCCACATGGCAAAGGTTTCTGCTCATTTGTAAAGGTGAGGTGAAGATTCCACATGGACAACTCCCCTGTGTACCCTTGAAGAGAGGGTTTAGTCCTTCTTTCAGCCTTACTTCTTGCTTAAGCAAAACATAGCCAGGTGATGCATTTTTTTTTTTTTGTCTTTCAATTACTGTCATTGAGCTGCCTTTAATGTTTTAAGGATTATATTAATTTTTCAAGCATTTTTTCCCCCTCTGGAGGCATGGCATACAGATTTGGATTTTAGCTGGAGCTATCAAACTGTGGAGGCTCGTGTTTTCTCACCAAGCACAGCATGAAGACACCACAGTTGCAATGTACAGATTGCCAGGAGCAGACTGTCTTTCCTGAAGATCAGGTTGTCCATGTGAATATTTGCCAGCTGCAAAGGACAGATTTGAATTTCTGGATGCTCCACTTTCCCAGGCCTGGGAAAGACTTTCTCCTGGTTTTGCATCCCTCAAAAGATCAGCAACAGCTGCTGAGATCTCTTAGATGAGTAGGAAGGGGGAAAGGGGAGCATAACCAGCCCATCTGTTGTAAAACCACAACTCCTTATTGATTTCAATAGACTATTTTTGGTCCAAACAGTTCCAGCAAACAAGCACCCACATACCCTTTCTGCTGGTAGTAGAAAGCCATGGCTGTTACTGAGAACAGGAAAGTGAATAGCACAAAGTAGCATTGGGTCTCCACAGCAGAATCAGCCACCCCTCCCCATTCCTGGCAGATGTTTCCCTAACCCCTTCTTAAAGCCTTGTAATGATGGAGGTGTTACGCCCTTTCCAGCAATCTCCTCCAGTGCTGAACCCTTCCTGCCCTCGAGTGCTTTTTCTAATGTGAAATCTGTGCCACCTCTGCAGCAATTTAGGGCCATTATTTGTTGCTCTACCCACTTTTCTGGAAGAGAGGAGCAGAGCAGATGAGATAAGAGTGAGAGGAAGGGAAGACATCCGCTGTGTTTCCTGGGAAGCAAGCCTTGCCGACCTTTCTGTGGTTTTCAGCCTGTCTCATTTCTCATACTCTGGTTTCCACTCCATAAAACCCAGCAGTGAACGTGCCGTGCTGCGACGAGTGGGGAGAACTCCAAGGGTTCATTTTGTCACAGTTTTAAAATGTCAGATTAGGCTGCACAGTCACATTAGTACTGTTAGCTTTAATATACTCGATACCTAATCTGCCAGGGCTTCTTTATTGACAGGCTGCATCTCTATTTGAGCTTGAATAAACTTGTGCATAAAATGTTATCAGCAATGACAGCTGAAAAGAGGTCTATTGCTCTTTAAATTTTTGATGAGAGGCAAGCATTCTGTCATTTGTGATAGCATTATATGTAATCCAACATAACAACTTGATAGTCTGATATAACAACATTCCAGCTTCCCTGCTACCATTGTAAAGAGATGCTGTGTACAAGCTGCTCCTACATGCAATAATATCAGCACTGACAGCTGGCAAAATTCAAGCTCCTCTCTTTCAATTTCTGGGGAGCAACCCTCATCTTTAGTGATTTTTTTTCCTTGAGTGTGGATAACATCTTTGCCCAAAAGTCCTGGAGAAGTTTTGCTGGTTTGGAAATTCATGACAGGTCAGAGTTTTCTCATGAGATGTCTTTATTTCCACAAGTGCTGCCTGCAAGTGTGGTACAGTGGGATGGAGTTCTGTCCCAAATCACAGGACAGGAACTCCTCAAGGTCTTTGCTCCCTGCATGTATTTTAGTTCCATCTTCCAGGTTCTCTCATCACTGTTGGCTCCATTGTTGCCCCATCCCTCGAAATGTCCAAGGCCAGGTTGGAGTTTGGAGCAACCTGGTCTATGGAAGGCATCCCTGCTCATGATAGAGGGTTGGAACTGGATGAGCTTTATGTCCCTTCTAATCCAGGCCATCCTCTGGTTCCCTGCCAGGCAGGGACTCAGTACTGTCACCTAGAGCCCCCCTCTTCCCCTTCCTTTGCTCTCAAAAACCCCAGGATGATCTCTCCCAGCAGTTCTCAGCACAGCACCAGAAGAGGAGTGCTCTGCATTCTGCTCCTCCAGAGAACACCCTTCCCTCCATGCTGGACACTCCCTGCATTCACACTCATGTAAAGCAAGTGTGACACATTAATCAAATATTTTGACCACTCCTGGTTTGTTAATTGAATTTTAACTTTTTATACTGCAATATTTTTACTGCTTGAGGTCAGGCAATTTGGAAATTAACTTCAAGTTAGTTCTCACAAGAAGATCAATACACAGGATAAAAGATATCCATTGGATTATGAGCAGTTCATGTCCTAAAGAAATATCTACTCGCTTTTTCTTTAAGTGGACTTGATTTTCACTCTTTTATACCTCCTCCATGCTTGAATAATTAACTTAAGTCAATGAAAATCCAGTGGAGCTTCAGTTTAATTTAGCTGAGCTTCACCAATGTGAAACTGGTATGGAGGAAGGATAAGTGCTGGCTGATATGGCAGCACCAGCTTTGGCAGCAGTGTCCATTCTTTCACATACTCCACTCCACAGTGTAGCAACATCAGTAAGCACCCAAGTGACTTTGAGAGATATCCAAAGGTACATTCAAATGAAGGAGCACATTTTAATATTACACCATATGTTGCTAAACGAGCTGTCAGGCAACACTTATAGGCAGGTGGATACCAGACCCGTACATAAATAGCTGAGGTGTATTTTAAGGCACAGGTTTGTGGAGGAGGTTGTGCTTCACCTCATTTCTGGTTGGCAGGGAACATTGTGATAACCTCACCTGACCCTCGAAAGAACAGGAATCACAGAATTTCACAGGGGGTGTTTTACCCTTCTGTTCTCGTTTTTATTCCTGTCTGTACATGTTAAAGCATTGCTTTCACTTCTGGTAAAATTTCTCAGTACAGAATCACAGAATGGGTTGGGTTGGAAGGGACCTTATAGGTCATCTCATCCCCCTCCTGCCATGGGTGGGGACACCTCCCACTGTCCCAGGATGCTCCCAGC
This sequence comes from Lanius collurio, assembly GCA_020086605.1. NCBI lineage: Eukaryota > Metazoa > Chordata > Aves > Passeriformes > Laniidae > Lanius > Lanius collurio. The sequence continues at coordinate 8,768,925 of JACBWW010000032.1, read as the reverse complement.
CCTGTCCAGCCTGGCCTTGGACACTCCAGGGATCCAGGAGCAGCCACAGCTTCTCTGGGCACCCTGTGCTAGGGCTTCACCCCACTCATAGTCAGGACTTTCTTCCTAATATCTAATCTAATTCGACCACCATTTATTTTTAAACCATTCCTCCTTGTTCAATCACAACAAGCCCTGCTAAAACGTCTCTCCCTATCTTTCATACATGTTCTCTTTATGTACTTGAATGTGCTCTAAGGCCTCCCTGGAGCCTTGTCTTTTCCAAGCTGAACAATCCCCATCCCAGAGCCTTTCCTCACAGCAGGTGTGCTCCATCCCTCTGATCATCTTTGGGGCCTCCTCTGGCCTTGCTCCACCAGGCCTCTGTCATTCCTTCACTGTAATCACAAAATACCCTTCTCTTGTCCAGGAGCACCATTGCAGATGTTTGCCTTTCCCTGTCGGTGCATGTGGAATCATAGAACCAGTTAGGTTGGAAAATACCTTTAAGAACACCAAGTCCAACAGTAAATCAGAGCCTGCCACATCCACCAGCAAACCATGTCCCTAAATACCATAACCAGAGAAAGATCAGGGTCAGGCTGACACTGCTGCACAGGCAGTCAGGGCACACACAGCCAGGGAAGAGCACGCTGCCTGTCCAAAGCATCTCACACAACAACACTGGTTCCCTCCCCAATGTTGTGGTGGATCCCCCTGGGCCCCCCCAGCCGGGTCCCTGCCATGTCACTGAGTCAGGTCTGCCTTAGGTTCCAGCCCCCCGGGCTCTGATCTGGTTGGTTGTTTGTCCCATCCCTGCCCCTGGGATCCCCTTTCCCCCTGTCTGTGATAAAACCAGCAGGACGGAAAGCCCTGCTCTCTTACCTCGCCGACCGTTTGCCCAGGTCGGGTGCTCTGTCCCCCTCCAGGACAGAGGGAATAAATGACTTAACATCAAAAGAGGTAGGAGCTGTATTTCTCTTCTCAACTTCTGCTCTGGGGGTAGCTGTCAACAAACACTGGCTTAGGTGGAGTTGCACAGTCGAGGGATGTTTAGGCTGTTTGTGAATGGTCTAAAGATATTCTGAGACATAAAGAGGCAAGCTTGCCACAAAATTAAGCAGTGGACAGCTGATAACCCCAAGACCCCAAAGTTCTGCTTCTGTTGGCAGAGGGGTGAATTGAAGCACTTCTGTAGTGCCAGCTGTGAGTGTTCCTCCTGGTGTCTGCAGGGCTGAGCTGGCACAAAGCTGGGGAGAGCCCTGCAGTGAGTGTCGAGTGCTTGGGTAGCCTGGGCTGAGACCTGCTCGCTCCCTGTGCCAAGGCAGAGACTTCATCAAACTGGACATGGTGTGGAGAAGGTGCTGTTCCCTGCAGAGCTTCATGAAATAAGGCCTTAAGGCAACAGTGCTGTGTATATGATACAGACTGGAAACCTGGAGGGTAAAAAAATATTTCAAGGGTGAGTTCTCCCAGCCCTCCAAACACTGGTCCTGCTGCTGCTGAAAATCAAATGGGGTTTTATCTTGATCAGCTCTCTAGCAGAAAGTGGTGGGAAGATCAGAGCTTCTTGAATTAATTGGAGATTTTATTATTAAAACAAAAGAGTTTATACTGTGCATAAAAAAAAATTCATTTTTGTGATGCATTCTTTTCCAGAGCTTCCCGAGGCTGTTGCTAAGATAGGTAACTGTTAACACCTTTATATTGCTTTAATTCATAGTCTCCAGACAAGCTTCTTAGGCTCAGACTATGGGAACACAAATGTGTATGTGATACAAACTAAATGCATAAGTGTCAGCAGTTAATGGGGTAAATTAATAGTTAATTGGACCACACATGTACAATTAGTTCCAGGTTCTAGGATGAAAGTAAAAAATAATTCTCTTCTAAAAGAAAAATTGCAGTTATTAAAGAATTCCCAACATGTTGTAACCAAACCCTGGGCTTCTGTGTCCCACTCACAAAGCCAAAGGCCAGAAGCTGCACCTGACCAGGGGTGGCACCAGGCTCCTGGGCAGCATGGGCAGAGCTCTCTGCCGAGCTCATCCCACCACACCCCGGGTAAAGCTGGGGGGGTTTGACTCTTTGAAGCTCTGCTGAAAGGCTGTGATTGTGGAGTGAAGGGCTGCTTGGGTGTGTGGTGGGCACTGATGGCCATGTCTCCCTGAAGGGGGAATTTGGGGAGGCTCCAGATAGGGATCTCCTTCCCCTCTGGATCATCTTCCGGTCACACAGAGAGAAATCCCTCCTGGCATCAGCTCAGCACCACTCTCCTCATGGAGGGCTCGTTGTTGCTATGGCTCCTGCTGGCCCCCAGCAGCCCTTCTCCAAGGGCCAAGCTGGCGTTTGGTACTGGAGCTGTTTGGGCTGAGGATGCACAAAGTGAATCTCTGTGACCTAAATTGCTTAACTGCAGCCCAGGGAGGGCCCCTGCATTAAAATGATATCTCTGTTTTAAATGTCAGGAATGTGGCCTTTGCTGGAGGATCAATAGAAACACGGGAGGAGCATTTTTACTTTGCATCCTTCATTCATCATCATCTTCATTACTTGCCTTGCTTGTGGGGCTGCCCCCAGCCGAGCAAAAGAGACACGGTCTGCCATTCATCTTTTGTCTCTTCTGAGGTGCAACCCATTGGTCTTTCCCTGCAGCCTGGGTGGTGTGAGGAGTGGTTTGTGCCAGGAGTGATCTCTGCAGGAGGAGGAGTGCTCTGGCAGAGATGGGAGCACTGGGCAGGGGTGCAAACCTGCACTTGCTGGGAGGAGCCGAGTGCACTGAGATGCCCACTAAGGGCAGACTTTTTGCCACAATTTGTCATCGCTGTTGATATTAAAACGTAAACCAGGAAAGCAGAGTGGAGGGAGCAAGTCGGGAGGGCTGGAGCCATGCAGCGACTCCAGGCTGGAAGCTCCCCGCTAATGAGGCGTGAAACACCCCGGGTTTGTGCAAGGCACAGCTCGGAACTGGATGGAGCTGGACAGCTCGTCTGCACACGGAAAGCAAAGGGACAACTATGAAGTAAAGAAGGCGCAGGAGTGAGTTTAAAAAAGGAATCGTTGTTCGGGGCATAAGCAAACTGCGTTAGGAAAATGCCTAATGGAGAGTAGCCTTCCTGAGGCTTAGAGGCTGATGCTGTCCTCATCAGAGCAAATCCACCGGCTCCGTTTGAGGGAGACTTCATTTTACAGCCAGGATGGTCCTTCCTTACCTAAAGTCCACATCTGTCCTACCGCTGAGCACCCCGGGGTGAGCTGACACTGCCCCATAATCTAACTACCTTTAACAGCAGCCAAGAGAGCTGAGAGAGAGGCCAAACATATGTATTAAACTGTAGACAGCTTTTAGTAGTTCATAAAATGCCTTTTCAATGATAACTTGGATCAGAGGGTCAGAGAAATGGAAGGAAGCCTGTGATTTTGTTCCTCTCAGAGTGCACCAAAGGCAGGCTCTGAGGGGACAGCTGTTGCACCTTGGCACTCATGGGTTAATTGAGTGCTGCAGTTTTAGGTCTCATTTATGCCGTATTTTTTCAGTAAACACACATCAACTCTGAAGATCTTAATTAGAGTCTTTGGAAAAACCCAATATGCTATAATTCTTCCACTGAGGTCTATATGGAAAACAAGGAACATATTTCAAATGCAATGGCAACAAACAAACAAGTGTGCATAGCCCCAGTCTACAGACCCAGTACATACACACACACACTTCCCTAATATGCTTGCTTAGGCTTTACAATCTGTTTATTAATTCGTGAGTAAACTTGATATGCCCTCTGGAAAAAATACTAAAATAATATCTCTCAATTGGCTTCACTGTTAGCATGCCTCTAATTAAGTAATGTACACCTCCACTTGCTATTAAACAGTTCCATGATTTTTAACACCAGTGTTGTTTGGTGCCAGCTATAAAAATTTTTAACAGCTCTCCTGTTACCACTCTTCTCCTAAGTACATGAAAGTGGCTTTACATATTTGACCTCTCCCTTCCCTGCTCCCACATTTTTAACCCCTCTTTCCCACTGCAGCAAGGAGCTGAAGCATTGAAGGTTTTATGGAGATGAAAGATTCCCCCCCTGCTTGGTGCAGGAATTTCCACCAGCATGCCTCTGAGGATGGAGTCCTCTGGGCTTCCCCTGAGACTGCCAGGGACTGTTTGAGGAGCAAAGTTCTGATTTTGTGAGTAAAACCGACCCACAGAAGTAAATCTGATGATCCACAGCAAAGGCCAGGAGAAAAGCTATGGCAGCACCTGTATGCCAGGAGCTGTCAGCCTGGCACTAAACTATCACTTTAACTCCAAATAATACAGAAGCCCTTTAGCCACCCCACAGCCTAACACCCAGTAATCTCCAGCAAAGCAAGAGCAAATCCATGGGATTATTTTCCTTTTCAAGGTAAGCAGGATAATGCACTCAGCTGGAGTTGGGCCACGAGGCTGACAAATCTGGGGATGAGGCACACCCTGCAGTTAAGGAGAGACTCAGGTGGATCCATCCAAGAATCACTAATGCAAAGTGACCCTCTGGCCCAATACTGAACCAACAGACAACCAAAAACCTCATCTGGAGGAAAAGCTGCTGTGTCTTGACCAGTTTCTTGTGGTCAGTTAACCAAGGAGGAGCAAGGCAGTAACAGCTCAGTGTGGCTGATGAAGCTGCAGAGGCAGCTGCAGTCTGGAGGGACCTGGCTCTGGGCCATGAGCATTGTGTGTATTTTCCTCTTACAATTCACAGATAATGAGAATTCTGGGTTGAATAAAAAAGAACAGCTCTGTGCCCTGTCCACAGGGAAGCACAGGCAGATAAGGAATTTCTTCTGACCACTCCAATGCCATGGTCATACTGAGAGCTGTTAGCAATTCTACCCTGGGTCATTCTCAAAACTTCCCAAGTCTGATCTCTAAATGCAGCACTGTGTGATCCCAATGAACAGGTCAGAGCAATGATTGCCCGTGGAGGCTGCTGAGCACCCTGCTCAGAATCCTGCCCAGAGCAGGAGCAGCAGGGGCAAGGTGCAGCCTGAGCCCTTTTCCTGCAGCCCCAGGCACCAGCCCTTCTGGGTCAGTGGCTGCACATCTTCTGCAGCAGCTCCTGGGTCTGTGAATGATCTCAACTGGGTCTGTGAATGATCTCACCTGTCTGTAAAAGCCTTTGTAACATCCTGGGAACGTCACAGTTTAACAATGCAAGTGTGAAAAACCCTCCTTCTGTTCTCAGCAGTGAGAAGTCTGGCGCGAGCTGAAAGCACTTGAAATTAGATCCTGAGAGCCTTTTGCCAGCAAACCAGCATCCATCCACCCCAAGCAGCAGTCCCTGGCTCTCTGGTCAAAACTTGCAAATGGCTCATGGCAGCTCTGTGCAAAATTACTTGTCCTGGGATTTATCAAGCCATGGCAGATCCTGCCTCAGACCTATGGAGTGTGTTTATGGCCTTAAAACAATTTTTCCTGCATAGTTTTCACTTCCTTAGATAAGGGGAGCTTAGTGTCACAGCATCTGTCATGACACTGCTTGCATTTGCTGCCTGCTGGCCTCATGCAGGAGGGCTCACCGGTGTGGAAGAGCCTGTCCTGGTACAGCCCTGCCTGTGCTGCTTCCCAGAGCTGCTCCCTCACCAAATTATCATCTGAAGTGCACACAGGTTTGTCCCAGCAAAGGAGCTCGTGTCTTCAGAGGAGAGCCAACACATGGGGGGTGTGGTGCAGATGATCAAGGGCCCTGAGCAGCACAGGCCCAGATATGTCTGTCAGGATTCCTCAGAGGTCACTGGACAGCGAGGGGCTGTCACACCTGCCAGGGATGGCACTCATAAATAACAGCCCCCTGTGACAGCTGGGAGGTGTAGCTGTTTGTAGGCAATTGCATGTGAAATGGGCAGACAGGTGTCATCAATCCAGCCCAACCCCAGGCCAAGTCGTGCTGCTGGCTCCTTGGATCAGAGCATGAGTACCAGCTACAGCCTGGAACTAACTGGCATCCTTAAAAGCCAGCTCTGCATGCAGGTTTTAGTTGAAGGAATTGCTGTGTCCCTGCATTGCCACTATCCCTAGAAGAGAAGTGTGCCTAATGGGGGAGAAGGGTAATCTCATTTGATATGAAATTATATTAGTGACAGTTCATTCCTGGGGCTGCTCAGAGGGCTGGGCGGGTTGGATGGTGCTTCCACGGTACTTACTGATCCAAAAGTAAATAACTGGAGAAGCAAATGTCACCAGGGTATGGGCCATGGGGAATGGGGAGAGAGCAGCAGCAGGAGCACATGGAGATGAAGTCAGGCACCATTAGCAGCCCAGCACACAGATGGGAAAGGAGAAAAAAGGGCAGCTATCCCCTAGGGCAGGGATGAAGATGAGCACAAGAAGAGGACAAGGAGGAGTGGACAGCAGCAGGGCCTGCTTGGTTATCCCAGGCTGAAGAAATTTCCTGTAGTGGCTTTGCTGGCCTTGGTGCCCATAGCTCAGAGCAGGAGGGGGCTGGCACCCACTGCCTCTGCTAGCCCCAGGCAAATGCCAGGCTCCAAGCAGGACCAGCACACCACACATCTCTATCCTGTTGCATTTCTGCACAAGAGACTTCCACTGAATGGAGAGTGAGCAATTTGTATGTAATTCTATAGGGGAATCAGCACTGTAGAATTGAATGTATACAGCCTGATAAAGACCTCATAAACAGCCTACACCTGGACACTGCCAGATTTCTGAAACAAAAGCTCATTATCTGGTGCTTCATCATGTAGTACCTGCCTCATGGCAGGCAGGGCCAGGATGAGCAGAAACACAGGCACCCCCCATCACAGGACACCTCTGGCTTCACCAGAACTCCAACCCAGCAGTATGGGTGCACTGGTAAAAACTGGTGAAGGTGTTCATGGGCAGCCAGACACACCTCCATCCCTGCAAGGCTGCCAGCAAGGCTGCTGGAGGTCTGAGCCAGCTCAGAGAGGATGACTTTGCAGCTGGGGACTGGGCATGAGAAAGATGCTCCCAGTGCAGAGGAGCAAGAAATTCTGCTCTTGGGTCTGTGGACTAACCCTTGCCTTGTTCCTGCTGTCAGAACATAACACCTGCACTGTCATTTAACAAACAGATCAATAATTAGTTATTTCTGCTTAAAAGCAGCAATGAAGCGCATTATTTGTGTTATATCACTTACAGTTAGTAATATAATAAAATAACATCAACTGATGGTTTAAAGACTTTGGGAGCTGAGGTTGCACAGACAAGAATCCATTAAAGTGTTCCAGGGAGTGGGAAGTGACACTGTTTGTGCCTCCAAGTGTCCCTGGGGGCAGGAGGCCTTGTGGAGTGCCCTTGCCCCAGGCGGTGGTGCTGAGCTGCAGTTCATGGCAGAGCAGCACATTCTGGGTTACCTCACCTGGGTTTGGGTTTGTAGAGCTCTCACATCAACTGCTTTGTTGCAGGAGGTGGTGAAGCAGCCAAATGGACTGAAACACAGCCAGGCCTGGCATTCCCCAGGAGCAGAGGCAGTCTCTCACTTTCTTTTCCAGTCTTGTCCTTGCTGACAGCTCTGCTGCATCACGTGCTAGTATCAGAAATGTCTTGTTTTCTTCTGCTCAGAAAGGAGAGGTTTGCTCCATCCCATCCTCTCTTTCTACCACTCTCTATCTCCTCCTGCTCACTTCAGGCTGACTGTGGTCAATAGGCTCTTTCTTGTGGCAGCCTGACTTACTTTGCCACAAGCCCAACATACAGCCCAGCAAACAAAATGGGGCAGATTTCTTTTGGTTAATGCCTTCATCTGGCTCTAAAGGTGTCTGAGGGCCACCAGAGCTAGCACAGGAGAGCATCACAGACCTGGTGTGGTTTCCACTCAGAAAGATGAACACACACTCTATCTCCCATTCTTTCCCTCTGTTGAGTGGGCTGGTGGAGGAAAAGTCCCTTTCCATTTCCAGGGGTTTGTCCTGTTGAAGGCACAGCTGTGAGACAGTGGCTCACCTGCCTGCAGAGGGACACCTTGGTGTCCACATTCTCCCTGTGCCACTGCCACAAAACCTCCAAGTTCAGCTCTGCCCATTTGGCCACTTCCAAAGCTCACAGAGCTCTCTCTTTGTGCCTTCATGCAGAGCTGTAAAAGCTGGATTTGTTGTTTCCCCTGCCCCCACCAAGGTGACAAACAAAGCTCTGCAGCGGGTGCTGCCCCTCTTGTTGGGCATGCAGGGGTCAGCCACAGCTGTGGTTCCTGTTTGTAGAGCACACTGAACATGTGCTATGGGAGTGATAAGCATCAAAGACATTATTTTTTAAAATGTTGTTTGTGGCATGCCATTTCAGGACAAAGAGGTTTTTTTCTTTCTCCACTTTATCACAGGTATCACAGGAGGAACAGATCAATTAGGGCTATTCCCTGAGCCATTCCCTCAAGGGTTTTGTGCAGGGCAATGTATTACAGGAAAGCAGCACCATTTGTACTCTAAAACATTTGTACCTGTATTGAAATATTACTGAATTAATTCCTTGTGCTGGGAACAGTCCCCTCACGATCCATCTGGGATACAAGGGTACATGGAGGGGCCCTGAGTATCAGGCTCCTGGTCCTTGCCATGGCCTCATGTCTCCCTCCTCCATCCCAACATCCTCGCTGTAGCATCATGACAAAACACATTATTCTGATCACATTCCTCCACCAGAACCACCTGGGGGAATTCTTCTGTGGCAATTAGAGAGGGACACCATGATTTTACTGCAAATTAAAGCAAAAATATCTACAGAAAGTGGAATCCTTTGGGGCAGAAAGAAGGAGGCATGCTCAGGTATGTTATTAGGAAAGCCTGGTTTCACTCATCCTTAATAAATCAGCTGCATGGGATGTTTCACCCAGGTGGCCACAAGGTGCCCTCTGGGGTTTGCCCAATGCTGAGGGGTTTCATCTGGGCCATGCTCGGCCATGGCCAGGTCTCTGGACTAAAAGGAGTCCAGTGTGTTCCATCCTAAAACAGGGCTTGGTCCCTGCAGGGCTCAGCAGTTCCTTGCAGGAACCTCCTTTGCTCCACCAGCAAAACCCCCTGAGCTGTGCATGGAACACCCTGAGCCTGTCCTGGGCCAAGCAGAAAGGCAGCTCTGACCTGAAGAGCATAAGAATTGCATGAGGAACATATCTGCAGGGCACAGTAGGGCTGGGTTAGGGTATTTATGGTTCTTCAAGGCTAATTTCACAAGCAGGGCCAGCCAGCCAGCAGGAGCCTTTACAGCACCACGTAACCCCAAAATGCCCAGAGCAATGAAAAGGTGGATGGAGTTGCTGTTTGGATGGGGAAAGGAGGCTGCTGCATTGAAACAGAGGTGCAGAGGAGCCAGGCCAGGCTGAAGGTGTCCCTCAGCCCAGCTCAGGATGGTGTTCTGGGTCTTGCTGAGTCCTGCAGAGACGGTGTCCAGGAGGGGAGTACAGCAGGGTTCACACCTCACTTAAGTGCCTCTGCAGTGCCAGAGGCAGGGCCCATTGGCCATGACACCTCCTCATCTCTTTTCACAAATAACTGGCTCACAGTTTGGGATGGTGCCACTCATCTCTGTCCTGCTCACCAGCAGCTGCCCCCACGTACCCACTCCCATGGGGTCACCCCCAGCACCGGCCACATTCCCCTTCCACAGGGACCAGGCTCTTGCAGGGGTTTGTGCTGTGTTTTTAATTACAGGCTTTGATATTAAATGCTCCTGAATATGTGCTAGAGCAGCACTTTGCTCCCACCCCCTTCCAGCCTTTCTTGGTACCAGAGGCCAAACCACAATGAGGGAAATTTTTTGTTCCATATCTTTACGGTGCTTCTTCCAGTAGCACATAAAACAAATTAGCCACTTAGGCCATTATTAGGCACTTATGGCCTTTTGATGTTTATGATTTATAACAGCAATTTGCACTTATGTAGCACATTTCAGTTGAGGCTAATACAGCAGTGATAGTGCTTTGCATTGCAGTCTCGTCCTCCCTCTCCAGCTCCTGGAGAGCTTTGGGAGACCACGCTGGGCACAGCAGCAGGGAGCTCCTCGGGGGTCCCAGGGGTCCTGTGCTACTGGGCATCTCCCCATCACCCCAGACTGGGATCCATGCTCAGACCCAGCCTGGCTGGCCGGGCACCACAGCCCTGGTGGAGGAAAATGCTGAAGAATGGGCTGTGCAGTCCATGAGAGCTGGTTTGGCTCTGTGGTAGACACAGGAGAGTCTGGTTTTCCCTTAGCTGCTGTTTTTAGCTGCTCTTCCAGCAGCAGTAACGAGCTTGTTTCTTTGTGTGAGCAGATGCTTTGCTCCAGCCCCGGGCTGGGCAGGGAGTGTCAGCTGGGCACTCCATGGCTGGGCTGGGCTGCAGAGCCCAGAGCAGAGCCAGCAGGTCCAGGGGCACTGCTCTTCCCCTGGCATGTGCCACCTGGGGTGTGTTCCTGGTGTTTGGCTGCCCAGCCCCAGGACAGCAGGAACCTCGTGCACTGCTGGGTCACTCCGAGCCCACCCTCAGAGTCAAACCCCCCTGACCTCTTCAGACAGAAATCCAGAGTCTAGTGAAATATGGCAGGAGTTCTTGGCTCTAGGCATGGTTTATATCCTAGAGCAGGCTGAGTGCTCCCCTACAGAGCCCCAACCCCCTGTCACCTACAGCATTTCCTCTCTGTCGATTTACAGGTGACTTGGAAAGAGTTATCTGCCTGTCCTAGGAGCTTATTTTCTCCCTCAGTTTTGGCATCTTGCTGCAGCTTAATTTAGCTCAGTGAGGAGACCCAGGAATGCGTGTTCCCAGCTGGGGCACAGGGAGGAGCATCTGGGCTGCCTGCTCCAGGCTTGGCTGCTTTTCCCTGCAGAGGGGGCAAGGGGCTGATTTGGCTGGGTCTTGGTTCCCCCAGCTGAGAGATGAGTAGTCCTCATTTCTTCACAAGGACACTCCCACAGGTCTGTCTGAAGGGCAAAGCCAGCTGGAGTTCGCTGCAGAAGGTTGAAGACGGAGGGCAGGTGGAGAGTGCTGGAGCTGGGGCTGGTTCTGGCACTGTCCCCACATGGGCTGGGAGTTGCAGGTTCCTTCACAGCCCATGGAGAAATGTCTCAGTACTCTTCCCAGCTCACAGCTGCCCCTCTGTCACCTCCTGGACATCCCCTTGGCTGCTTTCCCTCCTAGCACAGCCATGGGGAGATGCTCAGAGGCAGCAGAAACAAAGATGTTCTGAGCCAGTTCACCAGGATACAGGTCTGACAAAAACTGCCAACGATGCAAACTCATTATCTGTGAACATGCCCTATTTCTTGGAGATGTTTTAGAAAATTAAACATGCTGTTGACTCAAAAGTTTACCGTTATGCAAATCAAAATGTCAACATCTGGCAAGAGGACCTGTGGACTTTTTTCAGCTTTTCTGTAGCAAGGGGCTGCCTTCTCTATTTTGGTTTTGCCCAGACACTCCTCATCATAATCATGCTAAGCACATCCTGAAGTGATTTTCCTGGTAAAGGCAAGTGTAGAGAGCTAAGCATTAAATGCTTCTTCAAAGCCACCAGGAATATCAGTGTTTGCTTGTTTTCCAGTCCGTAACAGATGCTGGCATTCAGCATTTGGAGTGCCTCCGGAAAAAAAGGAAAAAGCAAAGATTGCCACGACAAGGTTAGCAAATGACAGCTCTTTGTCAGTAAATCTCCTCCCCCGCCGTGAGGCTGCAGTTTGTGAATGGGAGCTGCTGCACCGAGGGCACAGGGGGACAGGCAGAGCTCACTGAGAGCCACCGTGTCCCCAAACAGCTCCACAGCACAGGGTGTGGTGGCCACACCCGATCCACACTGGCAGCCTTTGGCACACCTCAGAAGGCAGCTGGGGGGGTCAGTAGTGGTTGGTACTGCCTGGGACAGACCCTCTGCTCACCAGCACTGGCAAAACCACTCACACAATGTAGTTGTAAGGTCAGCATAACTCTGATGAGTTTCAGGGAGCTTTAAGAGTTATTTAGGAGCTGGCATACTCACCCACACACACCTGCACATTCACACAGAGGATCCAGTGCCAAGCTCTGCAAATGTGAGGCCCTTCTCTCTGTGCCCAGCACAACCTTCTGGTGACCCACCCTGCATGGGAGTGATGCAGCTGTGCCCAAACATCCCCCTTGGCCTCACCTGCCCACTGTGGGCGTTCTCCTTCCACCCCAGTCCTGTGCCATCCCCTCCTCCCATGCCCTCCTGGATTTCCTTCTCTCCCTCTTCTGCAGCCTGGGAATTTAAAATGCCAACTTCTGAACAGCTTCCTTCCCTAAAGTGGGTCTCAGCCATGGTACAGCTGCTCTCCTATTCCTTATCAACCACCACACAGCTCTTGCCTCTGGATTCCCTCTTGGGACAGACCTGCTGTTGGCCCACTGAGCTCTCAGTGATGCCACGAGCACCAAGCCCTTCCCACAGGCTGTGCTCCAGTTGTATTCCAACCTATGGGAAATGCAAGGCAAAGCAGCTCTTCTGTGCTGCTTGGCAATGTGCAATTAGCTTGAAGCACTGATGTATAAATAAAAAACAGTGGATGTGCACATAAACAAAATCTATTGCATCTTCTGCTTTCTGGACTCAAGTGCTATGCTGGGAAAACATTGCCTCTTCATCAAGTTTTATCTCTGGCAATCAATTCATTGGGCCAACTAAGAAGCTTTAGAGGAAAGACACAGATTTTTCCAAGTTTTGTTTTCAGAGCTGGTCAGTTCTCTCCATCACCCTGACAACGGGGTTCTGAGCAAGACTGGGAAAATGCAAACCCAGTGGGGCTGAGCAGAGCCTCCGTGCTCCCTCCTTCACCCAGCACATCCCAAGCCTTACCAGGGGGTCTCAGTCACATTCTTGCCACCACTGCTGGGACAGGACATTGCCAGCCCTGACAGCGTCCCCAGGCTGGATGTCAGCAGAGGGTTTAGTGCAGAAGAACTGCGACTCCTGCAGAAGGAAAAACACTGCTGCAAAAGGTTCACAGGCTGGTGTTTTCATAGCAAGAGTGTTATTTTTTCCCCTCATGGCTATAAATCTATAGGTTACATTCTTCTCAGTACCACGGGGAAAATGCTCTTTTATGAGAAAGGCAAAGAGTGGAGTGAGTGAGCTGATGAGGGATATTACCCTTAAAGGAGTCTGGGACACACTGGCACAGGCAGGAAGCCTTTGGGCCAGCTGCAGAATTGATTTTGCTTTTCTCAGACACAAAACAAGCTCTGAACACTGAGTGGCTGTTGGCTGGGCATGCAGTGGTATGGAGAAATGGAGAAAAGGAGGTTTGCTGCGGAGCAGAGGATGCAGTGATGTGCTGCAGCTCTGGCCATGAGTGCTGCCTCTTTCACTCTTCTCCAGGGGTTGGATGTCAGCCCCAGGCATCGTGGCCTCACTGGCCTGGCCTGAACAGCCCGTGGTGACTTCTAACAGGGCACTTTTGGGTGGTTTAGGTCAGAAGAAGGCAGAACTGGCCACATCCCCATTGGCTTTGCCAGAGTTCTGATGGTTATTATTGATACTGGGTCATCCTTCAGCTGCCCTCAGAAACTCCAGGTGAGTGCTGGGCTCAGTTGTGCTGAGGGTTTCTCACCCACACAGCCACACCACACGTGCCAGTGTCACCTGGGGCTTGGGCTGAAATAGGAAATGGTTCCCTGGTTTGGAGATCACCGTGAAGTCGTGTCCCCAGCACTGGAAGGACACAGCTGCTGGCTTCCTCAGCATCGTGGATTGCTTCCTCATCACCTCCAATCCTTTACTTCCCTAAGCACTGAGGTTTGGGTGAGACTGGTGAGCTTTGGTGCTTTTTCCCCAAAACCTGAGGATGCAGTCCAGTGACAGGTTAAAATTTCTCTGCAACCACAAGAGCTTTGCTCTGCAACACTTGGTACAGTCCTGGAATAACATGAGCACAGGTGCTGAAACTGTAAGAAAAAGCATTAGAAGATATCACAGAGCAAATAAACTGCAGGAGAAGATGAAGCAGGAGCTGCAATAAGCAATATTTGAAGGACTTCCCTTCTCCAACAGCATGTGCTGATCCTGATGCTGGCTAATTCCCCTGATGGATGATCTCTGTTGTGGTTGGAAGGCAAGCTCCAGACTGACCCACTGAACTTGCGGGCAGGCTTCAAGCTATCTGCCACAGCAGCTTTGGCAGTGAAAGCTGACTCAGGGGCTGCAGAAGAAGCCAAAAAATGATGATACCCCTTGCCAAAGAAATACATCACAGCACACAAAGCCAGATATACCTTGGGCTGGCCACAGCCAGGAGCTGCAGAGCTGGCCCCGTCACAAGAGCTGCTGACAAATTACAAATCCAGATAGATGAGGAGGAGGATCAGCAGCCCAAGCCACAAGAGAGGCCATTGTGGGGCTGGCAGGGAGCTCGGGCACGCGTGCCAGGCTCCTTTGTTGCCCTGCTGCCACTCAGGGCAGGGACAGAAGCTGACAAAGGCTCATCAGTGAAAGAATCATCTCTCTGTGTGTGAAATGAAGTTTGCAGTTGTGCTGGGCTGATGGGATTCAAATACAGCTTGTTGTACCAACACTCCAAATAGAAAGCTCTGCAAGGAAGAATTCTTGAAATACTTCACTGGAGGTATTGTGGCCATCTCCCTCCAAGGGAGGTGGAAGATGAGGGTGGCCCAGGAAGAGGGGTGAGGAGAACAGAGAAAAGGAGGCATAAAAGAGTTCTATTAGGCAGAAACTGAAAAGTCTGTAAACTAAACTACACCCAAGAAAAGCAAGAGACAGGCAGTTACCCTGTGAAACCCCTCCTTCTGCATTGTGTCAGGGTCAAAACTGGAATCTTAAAAGTTTATCTGTCTTCTAGGAATCGAGCTGGGACACAGCTGGGAACCTGTTATGCTTAGCCTTGCTCTCTTTATGGCCTGGGTCTCCAAATCACTCAGAGCAAATACTGTTCTATCCACACATGATAACACTCAAATACATCAGACTGTGATTCTTTTGCTGTTTCGTTCCAAGCAAGGAGAGATTGTACCATGGAGCTTAGTAGAGCTGGGCTACCCCTTAGATTTGTAATCCTTCCTTTGCTTTCTGCTCAGGATGAACGTGGTGCTGTTCCCAGCCTCGTGGCAAGCCTGGTGCTCAAGGCTTCCAATTCTGCAAAGCACTTAAGCATATGCTTAGCACCAGGACTAGCACATCAAGCACACACTCCTGTTCCCTTGACTTAACTGAGATTAGCACGTGCACTGAGAGCTGGAAAGGGTCTGAGGAGGTGTGTGCAGTGCCTGACTGTGAGCTTGTGTCAACAGGCTCTGCAGAGCAGGAGACACAATCACCACGTGCTTCAAATTAAGCGTGTGCTCAAGTTACCTGCTCAAATTAATTCTTATTCTATTACTGTGGGGCAGCAAGAGACACCATATCTTCAGGCAAGATCCTCAAATAGAGGAAACCAGCCCCAAGACCAGCAGGAGGCTCAAGGGGAGCAGGGCATGGTACTGGGTTCATCCAGGGGATGCTGAATACAAAGGCTCTGTGGGAAGCTTTGCTACTCAACGTGTGTAATCCCTCTTGCAAAAATGTCCTCTCTCTGCAACAACAGTAGAAGCTGATCCAGACCATCTTTTGCCCTTTCTGAAGCTTAAGCCTGGTTTACTTTGCATTTTCCTGTCTAAAAGCTACCTAACATCTTAGGTAAGTCACAGAGTTATGGAATAGTTTGGGTTGGAAGGGATCTTCAAGATCATCTCATCCCACCCCTGCCATGGCAGGGACCCCTCCCACTGTCCCAGGCTGCTCCCAGCCCCAATGTCCAGCCTGGCCTTGGGCACTGCCAGGGATCCAGGGGCAGCCACAGCTGCTCTGGGCACCCTGTGCCAGGGCCTGCCCACCCTCCCAGTGAACAATTCCTGCCCAAGATCCCATCCAGCCCTGCCCTCTGGCACTGGGAAGCCATTCCCTGGGTCCTGTCCCTCCATCCCTTGTCCCAAGTCCCTCTCCAGCCCTCCTGGAGTCCCTTTGGGCACTGGAGGGGGCTCTAAGGTCATCCTGGAGCCTTCTCCAGGCTGAACAGCCTCAACTCTCTCAGCCTGTCTATAGCAGAGGTGCTCCATGATAGCTTCTGATAGTTTCACCTTGTAGTAACTTTTACCCAAGACATAAAATTCACATTTAGCCATATGAAACCAGTGCCATAAAGCCTTCAGGCCATCAGCCTTCCTTGTCCAAATTTGCCAACCATGAGAGTTAGCTGTAGGCACCAGTGTCCCTGGTGCACCTCTCTGAGCTACTTCTGTGTGTGTGTGTGTTGTATTTTTGTGATTTTGGATGGCTTCAAGTAGAGACATCAAATACCAGAGTAGCACTTTCTAGCATTCTGCTCTGTTTGATTTAGAAATAAGCTGTTACATGACCCATAAAACACATGAAGCCTCATGACCCCTCACCTTCTCCTGTGGGGACCCTTTGAAGTTTAATAGAAGTGGAAGTTGGAGCCTTTCCCTTGCTGAGCAGATTAATGCCACCTCACTTCTCTGTGTGTCTACCTTTTTTCATCATGTGAGAAACTCATGTATGTGAGTGCCCCATCTTTCTGTCAAATTCAGGAGAAATTGGCTGGTCCTTGAGGCAGATACCCAGTGTGTGGTATCCCAAGGCTGTCTTTCTCAAGGAATTGGGTTAATAGACAGGGGAAGTTGTCACTGGTTGGACAAGCAGAAGGCAGGGCTGGTTGGGGCTGGTGGGGAGGAGCAGGGTCCTTGGGACACACCTGGAGCTAAACCATGAACAAGCAGGAAAGCCAGCTGGGAAGCTGAAAGCCCTGATCTTGTCTGTGCAATAAATGATGAAGACACAGGAATAGCAAGAGGTTCTGCTAACAAAAACACTCCCTTCTTCTGACTTTGAAGCCTCCACCTGGTCTCCAGGGAGGAGCTCCAGGAATCCACAGTGGGAATCCCCCTTTCCAGCCACACTTGGCTGGACGTGTGCAGTACGTGGAGGGGGCTCTAAGTTCTCCCCAGAGCCTTCTCTAGGCTGAACAGCTTCAACTCTCTCAGCCTGTCTCTATAGCAGAGGTGCTCCATGATAGCTTCTGATAGTTTCACCTTGTAGTAATGTTTCTTGTGACTTTGAAGCCTCCACCTGGTCTCCAGGGAGGGGCTCCAGGAATCCACAGTGGGAATGCCCCTTTCCAGCCACCCTTGGCTGTACGTGTGCATTTCTGCATCCAGCAGTGTGAAAATGCAGTGGTATCGACTGGGCAACGCAGGAAATACGGTGTCTCAGCCCAGCAAAGCCCAGATCAATCAGCTAATTACTTCATAAGGGGTTTGCACCAGGCAGCCTGATGGTCCCTGACAGACCCTCTCAGCAGCCCATCTGCTGCCAGGCTGAGCGTTTTTGGCTTTCCTGGAAAACCTTTAGTGCAGGCCCTGGGGGGATCTGCAGGCTGTGAGAGCTGCTCTCTCATGTCATGGCCGGGGTGGATTTGCTGGTTGCCTCTCTGTCTGCCTCAGTGGGCTCAAGCAATCTCACTGAATCTGTTCTTATCGATTTAGGAAAAGGCTTTGATTCTGAAAACTGCAAGCTCTTACTCACGAAACTATGACAACTTGGTATTAGCTGCAAATCAATGACCTTTTTAAATGCAGTCTAAGCAACAAAACTCACTTACTGCTAAACCCTGATAAGCCTGGTTCTGGGACAAGTCAAACCTTTATCTTAACTGCCATATGATCTTTTCCAGCTTGATAGTTCCATTTACTGTATCAATAAGGATTATAACCCATCTGCAGTGAGATTTTACCCTCCCTGGAAGCTCTTGTACAGCAGATGATATTGAAAAGGAAATATTTTTGTAACTTTCTCATCATACCAAGTATTTCCCAATATATTATTCTTATTCACTGTTTCCTTTACAGCTCCTTCTGTCTGCCTTCCTGATTTTGGCTGTTCTCAGGCCAAGCAGAAACTGTGAGCACACCAGAGAAGGTTATTTAGCATGACAGAGCTGTGGTTTGGATGGGACTTGTGCTGCCACACGAGCGGTGACCATGGGCTGTAGCTGTCCACCTGCAAACAGCAGCACAGGGACACTTGTGGCCTCCTTCCTCCTGAGATCCCTTATCCACACTTCCTATCAGTGGGTGAGAATAATCCATCAGGAGTGGCATTGCTGGGCTTGGACAGAGACAGGAAGATTGGCATCATCAGGTTAAATTCAGAAGTGTTTTTGGTGGAGTGATCCAGAACATGATCCCTCCTCTCTGAATTTTGTTTTCCCCCCACATGGGTGCTGAGTCTGTCCCCCAGTGAAAGTCCCATCGTGCTCCTTCTACCTGGGCACCTTTTGGGTGGCATTTGGCTCCCAGCTCCCTGTGTAGGCATTTGGAATGAGATGCCCAAACACCTTCCCAGCATGGCAGCTCCAGCTCAGCAGCTCAGGAGTTTGGGAGGCTGCTCCCAAATAAGAAGCTGGTGCAGTCAGATGCCACCTCAGGCCAGCTGGGTGTCCCCACAAAGCAGCAAGGCAGAGCCTGAAGATTGGAGGCACTGGAGCATCCCCACCCAGGCTCTGCAAATGCCAGGGAAGCTGGTAGAATAATGGGCCCATTTATTCCCCCAGGGGGGAAATGTCAGAAAACACTGAAATGAGAAAAAAATTGCCTCTTTGTTCTGCAAATGGTCGTCATTGTGAGAAAGTTTATCCACCCTCTGGGAATTCATTTAGCATCATCAAAGAGAGGCTTTACAAAAGTGACTTCTTATTTACCCACAGTCATTTTACTGAATAATTTTTGTACTGGAAGGAAGGTGGAGTGGAGTTACCCACACCACAGGGCGAGATGCTCGGTCTCTGCTCTGCAGAGGTGTGCAGGTACAGCGTGGTGGAAGCCTGCTCCTGTTCACAAGTGATTTATCCACTGTGAAATGCTGCAGGAGCTCCCTTAGCCGTGCCAATGGACTCACAAGGGTCAAGCTGTTCAATGGAGGGTTTCCTCAGGTTTTTCCACCCTTCCTGTGAAAGGGTTAATAAAATATTTGTGTATCCAGGACTTAACAACTTTAGAATGCACTGGCCAGCCCTGCCCGGCCTGTGGGAGGCCGTGGGGACAGCACGGAGCAGCCACGTTTTCAGAAGGATGTTTTATTTATGGTGTGCTTGGCTGTTGCCATTACAGGCCCTGCTGAGATCAGGCCTTGCTGTGAATGGATATTCACTGAGGAAATAACTCTGGCCCCAAAAACCTTACCCTGAGCACCTCAAACAGACGTGTTCTCATGGAAAGCATTTTCCTGCTCCAACAAAGTGTAGGTTACTGGTTTATGTAAAAAAACCTCTCTTCTTTTTGCCAGATTCATACCTTCACATTTAGAAAAATGATTACACTGAATCCAACCAAGCAAGAAAATAGATGTTTTTGAGCCTTGAAGATTTTAATTTTTTTACATTTTGAGGCAGCATTATAGCCAAGAGTTTTCATCAAACCACAACCCCACCTCTTACAAAAGAGCTTCTGGGACAAACAAAGGCTGTAAAGTCAACCTTTCTTGGGAATTACCCCACCTTGACCAGCCCTCCCACACTTTTCCCAGACATACATCAGTCCCCCACACCATCACCCCAGAAAGGCACCAGGAATGACCACCCCAGGGCACCTGGGGTGCCACAGAAAAGGCTGCCCAGGGCTGTGTTGGGCCAGATGGGAGTGGAGCTCCTTACACAAAGCCAAGTTCACAACTGGGCTTCAGATAGACATTAACAAAAAGTGACTTATTTTCCACACTGAAATCAAATGCAAAGGGGGACACCTCCCCTCCAGTCCTGAGTAATTTTGCAGCTTAGGAATATTTCACATTTTTCTCTCACCATAATGTGAAGGCCAGATATAACTTACTGATTAATGGAGGCCATGGAGTGCAATAAATGCAGCTTTAAAGGAAATTCATTTCACAGCAAGCACAATCAGTCTTTCAGAACCCCACCCCCTGTATACACTGGGTATTTTTTTGCCTGCAAATTTAAGAGTGCCTAAGGGAATCAGGTACCCAGGTCCCATCCAGAGGCTGCAGGGTTTGGATCTTTGGTTCCTACAAATGCCTCTGTAACCCTCAGTCCCTGGGGGTGTGTCCCAGGCTGCCCCCTCAGTTTGGGCTCTTGCATAGGTAGGCTCCCTAAAATACTCATAAAAGCTTTTAATTCATGGTTTTTTTTGGTTTTTTTACTACATTTTACTATTGGAGGGGTGAGTTGGGGTCCCACAAGCACCATGTGAATGCTGTGGCTGGTCTGAGCTCCCCAGAGCATCTTCACCCGTGGCCTAAACAAACCAAACCCAGGCAGGGAAGTGCTGCTGCTGCTCAGGAGCACGAGCACACTTGTTAATGCAAGGTGTTTTAGTGCCTGGGGAAGTAGCTGGTGGGACATGTCTGGTGGTTCGTGGGAGGAAGGAGTGACTTACAGTGTAAGGGATGGGAAATGTCAAAAGAGGAGCAGAAGTCGTGCACTATAAATATTCACTGAGAGTCACACAGCCAAAATTGTACTCCCAAGCTGCTTGGATGAATTAATCAACACCCCAAATTCACAAAGGTCCTGTGAGGTTTTCAGGTGAGTATTGCACATGTGGGGGAAGCCAGACCAGTGGTGGTCACCCAACCCTGGGTGCTCACAGCACTGGGGGGCAGCTGAGCTGGTTTTATGTACCAGGACATTTGATTGTTCTCCCTCCTTGGTGAAGCAGAATGACAGAATCATTTAGATTGGAAAAGCCTCTAAGATCATTTAGTCCAACCATCCCTCCAGCACTAATCCATGTCCCCAAGTGCCCAGGGTTTGTAAATCCCTCCAGGGATGGTGACTCCATCACTGCCCTGGGCAGTCTATTCCAAAGCTCTACAGCCTTTTCAGTGAAGAATTTTTCCCTAATATCCAACCCAAACCTCCCCTGGCCCATTCTGAGGCCGTTCCCTCTCCTCCTGTCCCTGTTCCCATAGACCGACCCCCCTGAGCCCCCTCCTGTCAGGGACTTGTGCAGAGCCACAAGGTCCCCCCTGAGCCTCCTTTGCTCCAGGCTGAGCCCCTTTCCCAGCTCCCTCAGCCCCTCCTGGGGCTCCAGCCCCTTCCCAGCTCCGTTCCCTTCTCCAGACCCACTCCCAGCCCCCCTGGAGGAATGCCTTTTCTGTAGTGAGGGGCCCAAAACTGACCCCAGGATTCGAGGTGCAGCCCAGGTAGAAGGTTTTAAAGAACTAGGGGGATGAAAGAAGCCAGGACATCTACCTTTAAATACTGCCCTGGGAGCTTCTGGCCACTGAGCACTTGGGCAGGAAGGTTCCTCAGGCAAGTGTCAGGTCCCTGCCTACCCTGGATGAAGCCTCTTGCATGAAACTCCTGCCTTTGAAACCCCAGGTGCTGTTTTGAGCAGTAACCCTCTCCTTTCCTCAGCAGCAGAGGTGTCCCAGACACACTTAGGCTAAGCAGGGAAACCACAGCACTCATTCTGTGTTCAGGGTCTCCTTGCAGAGATACTGAGGCCCCAACTGACTGTACAAAACCCCTCAAGACTGGGCTCACTCTGACAGGTCTGAATCACTGAGATGGTGGAGAAACAGCTGCTGTTTGGTGAGATGAATTCACTCTGGTCCTTTCTGACAAACAGGAGTGCTTGGGTCATGTTTGAAAGCAGCAGAGTGTGCACAGGAGGTGCCACAGAGCATCCTGGCCCGTGTTCAGTCAGGTCTGTCCTCCTTTGGGCTGCAGAACAGCACTACTAGTTCAGTTCTCCTATAGCAAACTGGCACTTACTAAAACCTGTTTCCACGCTGTGTAATTTCTATGGCTTTTATTAATGCAGACAGTATAGGCTCCATAAAGAAGAAAAATTACCAGTGGAAGATAAAACTAAAATACTAGTTGCATTACAATCACATTCTAGTGCTGCAATAAATTGCATGAAGCCAATAAAGCAAAACTAACTGAAGATATTTGACACAAACCAAAAATGAAATGAGAGTCATTATGCAGTCTGCTACAGGGACCTGCCTTGATGTAGTTAAAGCAATAAACTACCTGGGAGTAATCTTTACTTATTTTAAATTGCATATTCCAATTGCAAAGCTGTTTCTGGCATTTCTGCCACACTTACTTTACTCTGCGCAGAAAAAGAATTACATGTCTGGATAAGTCATGTCCTATTAAATGTGCATCATATCTGCAGCACTCATAAGTCACTTGAGTCATAATATTGTTTATTCTAACATTAGTCATTATTTTCTGTCATAAATTAGCTATTCTCCAGAAGAGTGGAAACGAGACGGAGCCAAGGCTGCAATTATTTCCTACATCCATGTTGGCACACGGAATAGATTAAGTGGCTATCTCTACAGAGGAATTATCATCGTCGGGCCATGGGTCAATTATAACAAATGTATTCATGCCGTTAGCCCCCAGGTATCTTCAATAATAAGAGTTTGCATTCCTTTCCCTCCCTAATTATTCTCCTCCGTGGTCTGGCTGACCCACACATGTGTCAAAATAAGCAGCAGCAGTGCCTTCTGCAATATTCAAGGTTAAACCCTCCCAGCCATCATTTCCTGCCAGCCCCCTCTAATCCTCCCTGCCCACGGGATATTTGCATGCAAATACGGTGCACGGTGTGTCTTTGCCATGCAACCAGTCCTGCTGCTAATTAATTGTCTGTTGTGCTGCCTTTTTGTGCAGAGGGAGCAGCCCTCCCCTCCTGCTGCCAGAGAGGGAGGGGATGGGATTCGCTGCCTTCCAGTCCCCCCAGTTCCAGGGTGGCTGAGCTGGTGCTGGAATTCCAGTGCCTCGGAGCCTTGGTGTGGCTTGGAGCAGGACCGAGCCACATCCCCATGCTGGACCTGCCCAGTCCCTGCCTGGGGACCTGCCCAGTCCCTGCCTGGGGACCTGCCCAAACCCTGCCTGGGGACCTGCCCAGTCCCTGCCTGGGGACCTGCCCAGTCCCTGCCTGGGGACCTGCCCAGACCCTGTCTGGGGACCTGCCCAAACCCTGCCTGGGGACCTGCCCAGACCCTGCCTGGGGACCTGCCCAAACCCTGCCTGGGGACCTGCCCAGTCCTTGCCTGGGGACCTGCCCAGACCCTCCCTGGGGACCTGCCCAGACCCTGCCTGGGGACCTGCCCAGACCCTCCCTGGGGACCTGCCCAGACCCTCCCTGGGGACCTGCCCAGACCCTGCCTGGGGACCTGCCCAACTCTGCCTGGGGACCTGCCCAGTCCCTGTGCCTGGGGACCTTCCCAGACCCGGCCTGGGGACCTGCCCAGTCCCTGTGCCTGGGGACCTTCCCAGACCCGGCCTGGGGACCTGCCCAGACCCCACCTGGGGACCTGCCCAGACCCTGCCTGGGGACCTGCCCAGTCCCTCCCTGGGGACCTACCCAGACCCTCCCTGGGGACCTGCCCAGACCCTCCCTGGGGACCTGCCCAGTCCCTGCCTGGGGACCTGCCCAGACCCCACCTGGGGACCTGCCCAAACCCTGCCTGGGGACCTGCCCAACCCTGCCTGGGGACCTGCCCAAACCCTGCCTGGGGACCTGCCCAACCCTGCCTGGGGACCTGCCCAAACCCTGCCTGGGGACCTGCCCAAACCCTGCCTGGGGACCTGCCCAGACCCTGTCTGGGGACCTGCCCAAACCCTGCCTGGGGACCTGCCCAAACCCTGCCTGGGGACCTGCCCAGACCCTGCCTGGGGACCTGCCCAAACCCTGCCTGGGGACCTGCCATGCTTCACCAGGAGCTCAGGGCCCTGGAAACACACCCTGATGGAGCACTTTTGGTTGTGATGCATTAAGTCTTGTTTGTATACAAACCCCTTTTAGTTAAAATGGAGTGTTTTGCCCCAAAGGGAGCAGGCCATTATAGCAGTGAATGGTGCTTTATAAGACAGCTCACTCCCTCAGGGAAGAGGCAATCAGTTGCCCCAGCTGAAGACACATTCATACTTGAATTAAAAACCTTCAATAGCTGTTTTTCTAAATTGCCTCTCATACAGATCGAGATGCCAGGCTCAAAAAAAAAATAAAAAGAAAAGAAAAAAAGACAAACAGCCGACTTGCACATCAGTTTGTTCCCTTAATAACACGTGTGTCCCCCTGGGAATCTGTGCCTATGGAAAAGTAGAGCTCTGCTTCATCAAGGCTTCAGGTGCCCTTCACCCATCTGGGAGCAATTGTGTAGAGAAAAGGCTGGGCTGCCTCGGACCCATCGGCCTCCTGTGCCAGGATCAAGTGAAAAACCTCTTTACAGAATCATAGACTGGTTTGGGTTGGAAGGGACCTTAAAACCATCTTGTTCCACCCCTGCCATGGCAGGGACACCTCCCACTGTGCCAGGCTGCTCCCAGCCCCAATGTCCAGCCTGGCCTTGGGCACTGCCAGGGATCCAGGGGCAGCCACAGCCTCTCTGTGCCAGGGCCTCACCACACCTTGCTCTGATCTGGGCCAGTTTTGCTCCATCACGCCCAGGTTGCCTTGCTAAGGGGGCATGAACAGGTGACTGCTCCATGTACTGTTCCCTCCTGCTTTCAGCATGATGGGAAGGACCAGACATCTCTATAATCTCCAGTTTTGGACTCTGACTGAGAGCAAGCATCTAAAAGAGACTGTAAATCCAGGGCAAGCCCATATTCCATGTGGATTCCATGTGGGATTCCCTGCTCAGTCTCTCCACATCTGGTGATCCACAACTTCCCACCTCCAGAGACACAGATAATGCCATCACATTTAACAGCTGTCAACAGATTTTTGTCCCACAGGTTCAGAGTGTAATTGGATAAAGCTGTGTCAATATTTTGTGCCCAAGGTGTTGTGTGACAGCAGTTTCAGCTCAGCTACAAGTGAGGAAAAGCAGCATCTCCAGTGGGATTTTGGCCCTTGACTGGTGGCTCCACGTCCAGGGAAAAGAGGGGAGGGATACAAGCAACCTATGCAAATGTTAAAGATTATTCTTTCAGTCTTTTTGGAACAAAGCAGCTCTCAGGCACTGAAGGGACACCACGAGCCCGTGTCCCAAGGATATACCTTGCCCCTTTCTCCATGGAACCTGACCTTGCTAGACTCAGACTTGGTGCTCACTGCCTGCCCTTCCTTAGCCCCCCATTATAATGAAAACATCATAAAAATGACAGAAAAGCTTTTTACACCTGGAAAATACCTTCTCTAGTGCCTTATAGAAAGGATTTTAATGTCCTCTTTGTGCAGTTTTGTTTGGCTTGGTGGGAATTCAGAGCCACCCTTGTTCCCACTGGAGCCAGTGGCAGGACACGAAGCTGCTGCTCCAGAAAGCCCCTGGCAGAGCTGGCTAACACAGCTCATGAGCTGCTGGGAGCCAAAAGCAAAAGAGAAAAACCAAGCAAATTTAATAAGAGAAAAACACTGCTTTTCACAACCACTCTGCTTGCTTCTTGGTGGGTTTGCTGATTTACATGTCATTTCCATACAAACACAGGTGTACACAGACACTAAAGGGGGAGGTGGAGTTTGGGGTTGGAAAGAGCCACATTTTCTATATTTACACAGTATTTCCAAACTGTCTGAGCATGGGCTCTCTGTTTCAAGGCTAGGGCTTGTTTTACCTGGCCATCCCCAGGCCATGCTGTGCCAGGCCTTACAGCTGCACTTGGAGCTGGTGGAGGCCAAAACCACCTCAGCTCCTGGTAAATCAGGGACTGTGTTAGGAAAACATTTGCAAGCACACAGCTATTCACCCCACCTGAAGCTGTCTTGTCAGGTGGGTGAGAGCTGTGGGTGCACTGGCCAACCTGCCAGGACACCCAAAGTCCCTCTTGACCACAGCACCTCCTGGCAATAGCAGCCACTCTCCCTGGGAAGCAAGTGGGGCTGGAGGTTTTGCTTTCTGTTTGCAGAGTAAATAAGTGCCAGAAATGTGCAATTCCACTTCAGTGTGGAATCAAGAGGTCTCATCTTGTGACTGAAGCACTCACAGTGCTGAGCACAGATGCCCTCCTTTTCACCTTTAAAGTCTGCATCCTTTCTGTGCTTCCCACGCGTCCTTTGC
The DNA here is from genome assembly GCA_020086605.1 of Lanius collurio. Lineage (NCBI taxonomy): Eukaryota > Metazoa > Chordata > Aves > Passeriformes > Laniidae > Lanius > Lanius collurio. The sequence continues at coordinate 8,742,959 of JACBWW010000032.1, read as the reverse complement.
CTTCACCTCCAGGATGTCTGTCTGGCTTTTGAAATATCACTGCTCTCCTACTGTTAAAGTATGTGGAAGGATGAATCTTTTATCTCCCTTTTCTATTTGGGAGGTTGATTCTGGGTTCATTGGTTAGTTTTAAGATGTTACAAAAGCATCTGCCTGGTGGGATTTAAAGATGACAACCCTCCAGTGTTATTTCAATGCAGGTAGATCTCCCTGCTTTCTTTACACCCTGTTAGGAGGAAAAGCCTGTCTGGAATAAGGATGTAGAGATAAGAAGAGATTAGAGATTCAAGCTGAAGGCAGCTTGCTTGCATGGAGGGCACAGGGAGCAGCACAACTGAGCCCAGCTCTGCCCTTGTGGGCAGCCCTTCTGCAAGTAATGCCCCAGAGCAGCTGTGGCTGCACCTCCTGGCTTTGGAGTATGTTCCCTCCAACAGGAAGGCTCCCTGCAGCCCCCTGGACTGAGCCCTGGCTGCAAATCCTGGCCTGAGCTCCATAAGAACATGAGGAGCACTGTTTCTGTTACTCGTGGACACAGGGCCACCCCAGGCAGGCACGGTTTGGGCTGCAGGCTGCCCTCCAGGGAAGCTGCTGCAAACCACTCCATGGACCTTCCAGGAATGCTTCCCACTGGAAAAAACATGGGCTTAGACTGAACTGAAACTGCTCAAAGAAAGCTGGAGAGACTTCCATAGCATTTCACCTATTTAAAAAAGGACTTTTAACAAAATCAATTATTTCTGAAAAATGCTGGTGTTGTTTCCAATGTGCACTGTTGTTTTACAGTTTATTTGGGTGTGAATTTTTCAGTTTCCCCAGGTTGCTTGGCATAACTCGGGAGCACTGCTGGTCTGGAGCACCAGCCTGACTCAAGCTGCACAGCTCACTCCTGAGAGCCTGCCCACACCCACAGCTGAGAGCATCCCCTGCTTTATTCTCCTCTGCTTTGTTTCTCAAACACTGAGGAGAGCTCCAACTTCATATGAAGTTGAAGTCATCTAATTTTCTGGATCAAAGTGTCTCCTGTTTCTGTTGTAATGAACCAATTTGACACTTTCAGTAATACAAACATTCCCAACTCTAATTAGAGGGGCAGCTGTTCTCAATATCTCCAGAAAACTCCTCCAGATTAGCACAAGAACATGGCCAAAACTCACAGGACACCAGAGGATGGGGATATTTCCTTCCAGCAAGGCTCTTCTGTCTGCTCCAGTTCTCCACCCCCTTGCTCCATACTGACAGAGAAGCTACAAAAATTCCTCCTTTTGGTGGTTGCCAAAGCCAGCAGCGAGGCCATTGGGGAGTGCTGGTGCAGGTTGAGGACCAGCATTGAGCTGGTGGGTCCCTTCAGCCCCTGCAGAAGAGGAGCAGGGCCCCAGTGCCAGGCGAGCTCTGTGCTGCTGCTCCAGGCCTGGCACCCAGCAGGAAAAGCAGCAAATCCAGAGGAGGGAAGGTGAGACTGGCAGCCTTTGTGCCATGAAGTTGAAGTGCCTGAGGTTTCACCCAGCTGGGCTGGGGCTGTGTGCCAGGGCAGGGGTCTGGCTGTGGGTCAGTGCTCGCCACACGCCAGAGCTGGGGGGAGCAGAGTCTGAGCTCAGCCTTGGGCAGGAGGGAGCATCAAAGTTGTGCCAAGACATGGAGCTGTGAACCCAAAATTAGAGATAGACAGCTTTGGCTCCACTTTTCCATGGGCTGGTCAGGGACCAGCAATCCTGCCTCACAGCCCTCGTGGCAATCGGGGGGACAACAGCACATCCATGAGAGCTGCTGTGGCAACTGCTCAGTGGGGCTGTATTCAGGTGTGCCCATCTTGCAGAGACTGGGGAGGTGAGCAAAGCTCCCTCCTGACCCTGCAATGCAGGAAAAGGTGCTGTATCCAACAACTGGCCAGGCAAGGGCTGGATCCAGGCCACAGGCACCCTCTTGCTCACGCCTGCAGTGCCGAGAAGCAATTTATTCATTTTCTCTCCTGAACAAGTATTAAGATGAATATCAAAACATAATTGTCTCAACAATCTTTAGGCTTTTACTTATCAGCTGATGATAAGGCTATAGAGGGGTATGTTCATTTGTCTGCAGATCTCTGTAATCCTATTAAGTATAGATGATAACTGTTAGACTGTACATACACACAGCCCTGCACACATTTGTTGAGGAAAGACTTTAACACACATACACAGGCACACTCTCAGCACAATTCCCTGCTGCACATGCAGGCCAAGTGCCTCTGTATGCACAGCCTGCCTTGATTAGCCATGGTTCACTCAGGGTCAAAGATCCCTCCTAGAAAAACATCAGGAATGCTGCTGGAGCTAAGCTGGGCAAAAAGAAAAATTTCCCCTTGTCTTTTATTCTGAATTTCCTTCAAAGAAGAGGGAATTTTCCTGGCTCTGTGTTTCATACCTGGAATCTGTGGGACCAGGCTGGGGCAGAGCTGTGCTCACCTGATGCTTAAATTTATCCCTCGTGCCTCCATCAGCACTGCCCATGAGAATGCAGCACCCTGGGACAAATACAGGAGGAACAGGAGGTTCCTCCCCTCTTGTAGGCTGTATCTAAATCAGGAGAGCCCAATTAGGAAAAAACCCCAGAGATTTTCACCCACCAAAAATAAACATCCTGGGCTTCAATAGCAAAGGAAGAGCAAGGCTCATGCTTCAGCCCCAAAGGGGCAGTGGCACAGGTTGGCTTTTGCTCCAAAAGCTTCAGAGGCTGCTGCCCAGGTGCAGAAAGGTGGTGCAGGACAGTGTGGCCCGGGGGGTGACACTGCCCACAGGGACATGGACATGACCCCACTGTGACTCAGCCCTGGCACTGGCTCTGGGGCTCAGGCACTCACCTGGCCATGCTGCCACCACCGTGGGACCTTCTGAGGTGGCCAGGGCTGACACACCACTGCCTCACCTCCCTGCTGAACCATTTCTGCTCGGTGCCTCTCTGCCCTGGGAATTCACGTGGCACCAACCCACTGCCCCTGCCCTCCCAGGGAGGTGCAGCCACACCACAACCCCTGTTTACAGCCACTTCCACCCCCTGCCCCTTCTTTGTGCTTATTCTGGAGTACTCTCACCCTGTGCAGGCACCCAGCACTCCTGCAATACCCACCACAGACCATTTTCTGCACATTGCCTCCCTAAATCACTCTGAATTTGCTCTCAACAGCTTTTCCAGATACCTCCTAGCATTAAAAAGACTATTTTCAAAACAAAGGTATCACAGCCAACAAGCTGGGAATAAGGACTCCCATCCTGGGTTTCTCCTCCAAAGCCTTGGCAGCTCATGCTGAAGGAGCTGAAAAAGCCTTGGGAGACCACCCAGCCAGCACATGTCCCACTCATGGAGCATCTCCCTTAGTTTCCAGGCTTGAAATTTGGTTCCAGCTGGGCACTTTTCATAGAATCACAGAATGGCTTGGGTGGGAAGGGATCTTTAAAGGTCATCCAGTCCAACCCCCTGCAGTGAGCAGGGACATGAACTAGACCATACTGCTCAGAGCCCTGTCCAGCCTGACCTTGAATGTGACCAGGGATGGGGCATCCACCACCTCTCTGGGCAACCTGTGCCAGTGTTTCACCACCCTCATGATAACAAAAGCCAATGGCTTCCCATTTTTGACTCTCTTCTGCCCCACATGTGCACAAATATCTGCTGTGCTGTGGCAGCTGGAGCTTGCCAGTGCCTTGGGGCCAGGAGCATCAGCAGCAGATGGCGTGGGACACTGAATTTTGGACATCAGTAAACCTGGTTGTACTGTACTTACACCACTGGTAAGCCCTGGCCTGAGGTGGGAAGGGTGCCTGGGACTTATTTCCTTCTTAGTCCAGGCTGAGAGGCACAAAGGCACAGGGAAAGGAGCTGTGCCTTGACTGGGGTGAGTGGGGCTGTCAGGAGGCACCCAGGAGAGGCCTCTTGGGTGCTGCTGGAGGTGCAGAGGCTTCTCCCTGACTCTTGTTAAACACTGAGCTGAAATGCAAGGTGATGGAAAAATAAGAGGAAAATAAGGCAGGAATTAGCATTAGATATATTGATAACTTGGGCAAATCACTCCTGAGGAGCTTCTTTGATTACGTTATCTGTTCAGTCTTCCTTACTAAGAGCTGCTATCACACAAGCATAATAAAACAAGAACATATAAATGGAAGGAATTAAGAGCCATCCTATTGGGACCAATTTAATCTTTGCTTCATTTAAAAGGAGAACATGGCTCCCTTATCTAATGTACATAAAATTGCTCTTTATTCCCCAGGTTTACATAGAGATGACAGATCTATATAAATATGGATCTGCTCCTTTTCCCCATTCTGTTGTGAGAAGAGCCACCTTCCACCACAGCTCCACTCTGGACATTTGGAGTCTCCCTCCTGCCCTATGGAGTCTCTGTGAAAGGAGGATGAGGATGAGGCAGCATCCTTTGGAAGACACAAGCTTCAGCAGTGCATGTTTGAAGGAAAACAGCAACGAGACCAGTCCCAGGTAGCTCTTGCTCAGAGGCACGTGGTGCTGGTGGTGGGAATGGGCTGAAACCCACCCAAAACAGCCCCTCCCAGGGCTGCTCCACTCCCATCCCCCTCTGCTAGCTTTGCTTTTGGGGAGTTACAGAGCAAATATGCAGAGGTTTCTGTGCTGTACAAGACAGCCAGGAAACCACAAAATCTCCTGTGAACTGTCATGCTCAGGCCACTCAGAGTGAAGAGGAAACACAGTTTTACTGGGGAATTACCAAAAGCAAAAAGGCCCCTGCCAGGACAAGGGTACTGCTGAGCTGCCATGGAGGTGGGAGCAGCCATGGACTTCCTCCTCAGGAAAAGCTGAACCATGGTCTCAAGGGTGTTGGGAGAAGATTTAGAGCAACCACCAGAAGCCATTTCTGTCTTCACAGATTCAGGTTTTTAAGTTAAAACTCAGCCATTGCCAGAAAACAGACTTTCCCACACCCAAAGATATAAAGTGAAGCTGAAATGCAGATCTCAGTCAAGCAGTGTCCCTGCCAGACTTCTCACTGGTCCTGTTACCATCTCTGAGTTAGGACCC
>JACBWW010000032.1:8721492-8737582 GCA_020086605.1 Lanius collurio | reverse complement strand
GGGTAAATTCAGCTTCTTAGGTTTTATAATTAACATTTGCCGTCTCCTAACAGTTAACTGTGCTTGCATGAGTTACCCACTGACTACCCTTTACTCAATATAGGTGAGCTGAAAAAGAGGAATTTTGCTGGGCCTTGCAGCTTCCAGGCAGCCTGTGAGCAGCCCTGGTTCTCGGGTCTGGGTCTCCATCCAGGAGGCCATGGAGGAGCTGGAGAAATCACTCTCTGCTTTGCTGGGACTCACCATGAAGGCATCATCATTTGGTGTAACACTCTGAGGCTGAAGGCTTATGTGCTGTATCAACCCTAAAATGTCAAAGTCCTCTCTGTGAGAAGATTTGGGGTGCAGGACACTGTTAGGAAAGATCTACTTATACCATATTTTAGCCTCCAGACTAAACTGCCTTTTTTTCTTTTGCAGGGGCAACTCAGTTTTATTCCTTGGGCCACCAAAGAGTGAACACCAATTTATAGATTTAAGGGGGGTTAATCCCAGTGTGTTTAAGTGCAAAATCAACCCCTCTGGAGTCTCTGCTTTGCTTTTCTCCAGCCCCTGCCCTACCCAGCACACTGGGACACCTTCTCCAAAGACAAGCCTGCAGCCTTAGGGTCCATCTCAAAATCTGCTTTGCCAACTGCAACTCTTAGGAAAAAATAAATTACTAGAGGATCTGTTAAACAAAGAAGCACCACTGGAAACTTTCACCCAGTTTCCTGGGGTTTAAGGGATGCCACCAGCCTTGTGCTCCCCCAGTGCAGGGAGGCTGTTGGGGAGCTACTCCAGGTGCTGAGAGAGCTCCCACATGGACACAGCACTGGAGGATCCCTGGTGGGTTTTTCCTCCTATCAATCTCCAAACCTATGGTTTCAGCCACTGCAAGCCTGACTTTTTAGACATGCCAAGTGCCCCCGGTTAAAGGAACTTGCTGGAGCTGAGCATTTCCAGGCACAGAGGGGAGGCACACACGAGCTGTGATCCTGAAACAGAAATGCTCCTGCATGGGGGAACCTGACCCAGCTCTTCCTTCAACGACCCTTGGCAACAGCACCAGACACAGCCCTGCACACCTTTGCTCTTCCACTTTCATGTTTCTGCAGAAGGTGGGGAGATGTGCAAGTGCTGGCAAGGGCTGCTAGTGTCAGAGGGTATGTGTGAAAGCAGGAGTTCCTGCAATACAGCACTCAATTGGCAGATTAAAATAAAAATAATAATAATAAATATGGTTATTAATGAGCAGAAGGAGCCCATGGAGCCCTGGGAGACACATTAGCTGTTTGAACAAGCAGATATTTCTGTCCCTCCCTCCCTATGTAATCAATGTGTATTTATTTCTTTATTTAGCTCAATGCTCACCCTTTGAGGAGAAGATGAAAGTGTCAAGATGATCCTCTCCTTATCATGCCCCGCACAAGGGAAAGCTTTGAAGATACAATATGCAGAAACACTGGGCTCTCTGGTGACTTCTCCAGATTTAATTAGCCCAACCTTCTGTATGGATCCTGCCTGCCCCTCCAGACAGCCCTTTTTTCCCCCCTCCCCAGCCTCAGAAAAGCTTCTGGACTCACTGGCAAAAGAGCAGCTGCTCAAGCCCTCCATTTAATTTGGAGCTTGGCTCTCTGAGATGAGCTAAAAAAATGCCACCCCAAAGATGGAGCTGCTTTTACCATTATACACGAGCTGCAACTGCCAAGGAAAGTTTATCTTGGAGCCAATGTGAGCTCTGTTGCTCCAAGTTAAATATTTCCATTTAAAAAGTAGAATGAACTATACTGTGGGACTTCCAATTGCTTCCTGAAATATTAAGAAGGAATATCTTTAAACATTAATATTTTGTTACAGTGCTGAAGCCTTTCTAAGGGAGGGTTATTTTTTAGAGCTGTGTATTTTTCTCCGCATAATTGGAGCCTCTGATCTCTGCCTGTATTCTGTGCTCCCCAAAATCACTGCACACCAGCAACCTTCCTTCCACAGCAATCAATAAAAATCCATCCCTTTTCTCTTCCCTGCTATTCCTGCTGGTAGGAGGCACCTGCCAAGGGCACCTGTGTTTGGGCCTCTGAGGTAACACCCCAGCCTGTTCTGAACTGACCCCACAGGGCTGCCCAGAGCCTTCTGCTGCTGCCCCCACATCCACTGTCACACCCACGGGTGGGGTCCCACTGCCATCCCACATGGACCAGCAGTGGGAGCTTCCAGCCAGCCAGGCCTTCCCTGTGTCCCAGCCCATGGCCCATCCATCCTCTCTGACACCAGGGAAGCAGCTACTGAAAGGGCAGATCAGGAGAGCAGATTTAATGCTGCTTTCGTGCTAGGGAAGGGAAAAAAAAATTTAAAAAAAAAAAAGAAGACGAAGAAAAAGAGAGAGAAAAATTATGTTGCTTCCAGGCCATTTACATGTTCATTTCTCAAGAGAATGTGACACTTTATCCTTTTTCTCAAATTAACTTCTGTGTCACAGGCTGAATAAAAGGATCCAACAGAGGGGAACTGAAACAGCGAAATGAAAGGCTGGGAGCCGGCGTGCACGGAGCATGTGTTTGTGATCTATAGGAGCCAGGGGAGGGACAGCAGAGCAGCCCTGCTATGTCAACCATTGTCAGCAGCTTGGTATGTTGGCTTAATCATACAAGGTCTCCCAGAGGTCCTTTTTTCCAGATTTTTTTTCTCACCCCTCCTTAAGGGCAAACAAAGTGCTTTCCTGAGCTGTTAACTGTTCCCATTCTCACTGGGAGAGTCCCCAGGGATGAAGGGCTGGTCCTCAGCTGGGTGGTGAGCTCAGGGGGGCCATCAGAGCCAGCAGGACAGCCCCAGCACTCACTGGAGGCATGGGCTGGTCCTTGCCCACAGGCTCAGCACTGGTTGGCACCAGAGGCACAGGGAGCAGTAATGCAAAATGTAGCAGAAAGAATCTGAAAAAGGAGTACAGAAATGAGGGGTCTGTCTGATGCACTGGGCAGGGTGACATTGTGTGACACTTGGTCAGCTTCAGAGCTGAGCTGAAGCTCTGATTTCCCACCAGTGATACCCACAGTTCCCATCCAAGCCTAAGGACCCATCTTGTGACAGTCTGAGAGAGTGGGGGTTGTTCAGCCTGCAGAAGAGTTTGAGGAGACCCTGTGGCACCTTCCAGTACCTAAAGGGGCTCCAGGAGATCTGGAGAGGGACTGGGGACAAGGGATGGAGTGACAGAACAAGGGGGAATGACTTCCCACTGCCAGAGAGCAGGGTTAGATGGGATATGGGGAAGGAATTCCTGGCTGTGAGGGTGGGCAGGCCCTGGCACAGGGTGCCCAGAGCAGCTGTGGCTGCCCCTGGATCCCTGGCAGTGCCCAAGGCCAGGTTGGATGGGGCTTGGAGCAGCCTGGGACAGTGGGAGGGGTCCCTGCTCATGGCAGATTAGTTGGAATGAGATGAGCCTTAAGGTCCCTTCCAGCCCAAGGCAAGCTGTGATGATCCCATGGAATTTGCTGTCCTTGGCTGGCTGTTTCCCCTCAGGGCACCCAAGGCCATCATCCTTGAGCTGCTGGGACAGCCCACGTCTGCTTTCTGCAAAATGACCCAAGTCCTGCTCCTTCAGTCTCACTGCCAGGGGCAGCCAAACCCCAGCCTGGACAGCGAGGGAAGCCCTGGACCCAGAGAGCTCCTGGTATAATGAGGATATATTGCTGTTAATTAGTCAGGTAATGTTAGGAAATCAGAGGGATTTTTCAGGCTTTGGAGGAGGACGGGGAAGAAAGAGCAGAATGTGAGATCATTTCTCTGTGAGCTCTGACTCCCCACTCTGGCTTGGGTCTGGGGTTTTTTGGAGGGTTTGTGGTTTGTTATTTTTTTATTATTTTGTGGGGTGGTGCCCTCAGAAAGCAAAACTCACCACCCTGCCTTCACATTTCCCTTCTGCAGCAGCAGAGAGGGGGTGTTAAAGCCCATTCCTCCAGCTTCCCTTAAAGCTTCATGAACTGTGCTACCCACTTCAACTCCATTCCCATTCCTGGTCAAGATGGCCTTGGAAAACCAGAAGTTCTGAGGCAGCAGAAGCCAGTCTGTCCCTCAGGCATCCCCATTCCTCTGGCTGTGCTTAGGACCCCATGTCAGTGTTTTAGAGACCTCCTGCACATCCAGCCCCAAACCCTGTGGGGCAGACACCCCTCCCTGCAGCCTGGTGTGAGCAGCCCCAGCCCAGGACACCGTGCAGGAGGTGACCACGCCGAGCTGCCCTGGGCTGGCACGCAGGGCAGGGCACCCCGAGGCACAACGGGCAGCTGGGAATAATTTGTCTGTCTGGGATTGCAATTAAACCTCAGGGGCCAGAAGTATTCAAGTGTTTGTTTGAGGGCTTTGTGGTTTCTGGGTGTGCAGCTGAAGGGCTGACCTTGATGGTGCACTCAAGGAGGGAAAAGGGATGCCAGTGGCCCTCCAGAGAGATCCACAGGTCACTGCAGCAGTGGGATTTATTTCACTTGGAGTGTCCCTAGCGTGTTTAGCTCTATCAGATCTCACCCTGATCACCCCTGAGGAGCTGGGGGAGTGTGAGTGTTCTCAGGACATTATTCCCCTCTCATAACGTGGACTTGTGACATTGGACAAGAGGACTCACAACCCACTTTGCCTGCTCCTCCCCAGCACTGCTGAGGCTGCAGGACAGCCCTGGCTGAGGATCCCACTGCACAGGGTCTCTGTCAGCCTCAGCCCCAGCCTTCACTCTACCAGCATAAAAGGAAAGCAAAACATTATTAATTGTAGTATACAAATGGAAGAAATTTGAGGAGAATTTCCATTTTGAAGAAGAAAATGTACTTGCCATTACAATAGCATTATTCTAGTTTGATATTTCAACTCTTTTTTTTTTTTTTTTTTTTGCAAAAGCTTGAAAGAAAGAAGCCAGAGGAAAAGAAAAGCTCTTCTTCCCAGCTTCCTGCAAAATTCAAATGGAAGACCCTTGCCTTTCCCACCAGCTGCAGAATGTAGGTCAAGTCCTGTCTGTGCTTTCAGGGACAGGATTTATGGTGTGGAAAATTGGGCAGCGACAGCAGACGAGGCTCCCAGTGCCTCTGCTTGGGCCATCGACCAGGAGAGGACACAGGACAGAGTCCCTGCCCTGGCACTGAGGGTCCCCCCACACTCAGGACCTGAACAATCCCAGCAGCCTGGAAAACAGCCCAACCCTGCCCCAAGGCAACCACAGCTCTCCTGGCTAAAAGGAGCCACGAAATCTTTTCTCCGGATCAATTTCAACTCCTAATCAAAGACAGCTACAAAGACACACTCTGAGCTTAAAGCAGACCTTGAATCCACAGCACACTGTTCAGCTGGACAGCCCTGTGAGAGTGGGAAGTGTTAGAGGAGCTGGGGAGCAGCTGAGTGTGGTTTGTGTCTGCCCCGTGTTCCACCTCACCCAGATGGGGCAAAGGCCTTTCTGCATCTTCACTTCCTAAAAATATCCAAGGCTGGAAGTTAAAAAGAAATTAAATATTTAGCAGTTGCATGAAGGCACCTTGGGATGAAAGTGTATGGATACAAAGCTGTCATCCCTTCATCATCATATTTTTTATGTAGCAGACATGTGTCTTGTTGGCAAGGCAACTTTTGTGTTTTAAATCAGCCTCATAAATCTCATTAAGATGCCTTTTCTAAACCATCCATGCCAAAAAGCCAGGAACAGACACCCACTGGACATCACCCCAGGTCCCTCAGGGTTCTTCTCACCAAAGCTCTCAGCAGGAGCTCATTGGATGTGACCCACTGGGACGATGATGCCTCCTGAGATACCCACAACAGGATCAGCACACACCTGGCTTCACTAGAAAGGCTCCTGCAGATTTTAAACATGCATTGGGTTACATCCAGAGTTTCCTTCCCCACCCTAAACACAAGAAAACAAACCCATTTTTCAGCTTGTGGCCACAGAGAACCTGGCAAATTCATCTGGGCTGAACTCCAGCTGGGAGGCTGGCTGGACAAACAGGAGATGTGTCTGCAAAACCCCTCAGGTTTAGACCAGCCCTTACAGAGGCAATGCCACAGCCTCACCTCTGGGGTGCCACCAGAACCTCCTCCTCTGGAAAGGAGGGTGGGCTGGGCATAAGGGGGCAGCTTCTAACCAGAGGCTTTGGCTACCTTGGGGCAGAATGAAAAACATCACTGGTTTCCTGGAAGCAGAGCAGAGCTGTGGGAAACACACAGGATATATATATATATTTTAAATGCACAAGATTGTATTTCTGGGGAATCTTTAATTCAAACTGATTAAATAATGATCCCCTGTAGTGATTTACCCTTTCAAATACCCACTCAAGGAGTGATTCAGCGTGCTGGCAGCACTGCAGGCTCACTGCACATCTCACATGAGCTTGCAGGACTTTGACATACTCTCACAGGGGCAATGTCTCCTCTCTTCAATAGCACAACCAATTTAATTTAGTGCTGGCTTTGCTGTCCCATATACACTCTCCTTTTTCAAGCACTCTGCCTCCATGACATTTGGTGGCATCTGGCCCACAGCTGCATCTCAGGGGATCCCACTGGCCTCTGGAGCACAGATATACCTCATTTTCCTGGCAGCAGAGTCCGTGGGAGCTGCTCTCAGCCTTGTCCAAGTGTGGGAAGGGAGGGCTGGAGGGGATGGATGGAGTCCATGCTGCACCCCCAGGCAGCCATTGCTTGCAGTTGTGTGCATGGGTTGTTTTCCAGACAGCTGCCTCCCAAATCAACACGACCTGCTGGGCCTCTCTAGGGCATCTTCACACCATGGACAGGTCTGCCAGAGGTCTGATTTTTAAGGGGAACACAAGTCCCTCTCCCTGGAGCTCCCTGACCCCACACTGATGAAAATGGTCCAGAAATGGGCATTTGGGGGCAAGGAAGAGGAGCATTTGAGTGGACACACTCTGCCCACCCTGGATGTGCTGGGAGGAGGCATTTCCATCAGTGAGAGGCAAACCACAGACCCAGTGCACGGGGTTTGCACTGTGGGGCAGCCCTGGCACCTCTCCCTTTTTTGCTACACTCTGGCCACTGAGGCAGGAGGAAGATTGGGCAGCAAAGGCAGGAAAAGTGGTGCTGTTCTTCAATTGCTGGTCCAGCCTCTCCACAGCCCCCGGGGGCAGAGGGCAGGGACACAGCAGCAGCCTCAGCACCGAGTTTTCCCCTGCTCATCCCAAGTCCTTGTGCAGAGACATCAGCAGGGCTGAAGAGCCATGGAGGGTCACAATTCCTCTGGAAAATGAAAGCAGTTTTTCCAGGCCATGAAATAAAATGGTACCAGGCTTGATTGGTGAGGGGCATTCGTGTACCTGTGCCCAGGGTCTGGTGTGGGTGGGCAGGGCCCCTGCCCTCACTCACATCAGCAGCACACAGGTCTGATGCCAGTGGGTTTAAGAGGCATGTGCAGGGCCTGGTGGCCAGCAGAGCTGCTGAAAGGAGCATTTGGAGGCCGTTTGTCCCGTTAATCCAGCTCCTTCCCAGTCAGCAGCAGGCACAGAACAAATGGCTTTTGGAAACTGCCCTCCCCCTGCTCTTCCCATTGCAGGATTTAGCAGGTCCTGAGAGGTCACAGTCACTTTTAGGGACACCTTCTGGGAGACAACAGTGGGTTTACTGTTTTTTTCACCAATTTTACATGCCTGGGGGTGAGGTGATTTATTTTCTCCCACCAGCACAGGTAGGATGTGGTTTTTGGAGGAGAGAAGCCTGTTCACACCCCCAAAATCCTGCCCTTCCCACAGCAGCAACACCCCATGGCATCCAGAACCTCACACAGTGACACAGGAACGCCCAGGTCACGGCGTGTCCGCAGAGGCAGCCCCAGAATTCAGAGATGCATCCTGCTGAAACCCTTCACATGGCAACCCCCTCTGGTTTTCCTGTGTTTCAGCCCAAGAGCATCCCTTGCTGCTTTATTTATTCTGGGCATAAACACCCCTGGCAGCATCCATCAGTGGATAGACAGGTGTCCCTCAGCTCCTCTGCCCAATTAGTGCCACTGTGGCTCGTGCAGGAAGGAGCAGCAGCCCCCTGGCCACAGAAGGCAGCTCAGCATAGCCCGTGGCTACACAATGCATCACACCTCACCTGCCTCCCACTGCCTTGGCTTAGCTGAACCCAATGAATATTTCAATAGGCTCTGTTTGCCCAGGATACTATTAATTTTGGAGTCCCTATAATCCAATTCCTTTTCCTCCAAGTGGGTGGTGATTATTAATTTCACAAGCTATGCTTCCACTAGCTCCTTCCCAGTCCCTTGTGGCTAAGGAATATTAATCCACATTCATCCTGTCATTCAGCTGCCCAGGAGACTCTGGTGTGAATAGTATTATTATAAATACCCCTGCTCCACACGTGGTTATAGCAACTTAAAGGCATACAGGTGGGATGCAAAGGTCATTTGCAGAATAGCACCTCAATCCTGATGTTCAGAAAAATAAAATAGGGCCCAGGCAGTGCTTTTTGAAGCTGTTTCTCCAGGTCCTGGACCTGCTGATGTTGGTCCTGCCTTGCCAGGGCACAGGTGACAGACAAGCCCAGAAAATCTTGGACCTGTCAAGGTCCAAGAGCAGGACATGAGCTGCAGCCTTGTCCCCATATGTGGCAGCCAGCAAGGAGCAAATACTTCTGTCCCTCTTTTGGGGGAATTGGGAAAAAATAAAAACTATAAAATCCAAACATTACCTCTCTACTTAAATAAAGTGCCATAATACCCTAGAATGCAATCACTTTTGACACCTCAACATTATTATCAAATTTGCTTGAAATTAGGCAATTCATTTATGTTCTGCTGGAAAGGCAGAGGGTAGAGGAAAGCAGCTGTGGCACTTCTTTGCAGAGGAAAAAAGCCTTTCCCAGACAGCCAGGTTTACCCAGGCAGGAGAGACACATTTCAATCAAACATCTCATGGAGGGGTTTGACAACATATTCAGTGCAGGGAGCTAAATGGCAGAGAGATAAATACAGAAAAGAAAGCCAAGAAATGCAGCATTAAATGATAAAGAGCCCCTGAGGTCTCCCACTCTCTCACAAGGGTCAGGGCACCCACTGTGGCAGAGGGAGGAAGGGGCTGAGGGGGTGCTGGAAGCCCCTCCATGGATCACTGAATATCCACCCCAGAGCGGGGAGGCCGAGCTCAGCCAGAGCACCAGCAGGGCTGCTGGGGCCAGAGCAGAGCATTTCCACAGCTGCAAACCCTCCCAAATCACCCTGCTCCTCTCTCAGCCAGTGCTGCACATGAACTTCTGCCCCCAAATCAACACCAGTGACAGCCAGCCTCACACCTGAGCTCGTCCCCCTTGCACAGGGGCTGTGGCACAAGCAAAGGGGCCCCTTTTCAAGGCAGTGAAGGCCAAGAGTGTCTGAAACCAGAGCATGTTTTGTTTCTGTACACTTCTGGCAGCTGAGATGGGCTGGAGGCTTCACAGATGTAACTACTTTCCCAGTTTTTCCTCCTAGAAGAATGCAGCCTTCCCAAATTGTCAGCACTTCAGCCAGCACAGCCCCAGCAAATGCACCAACACAATTACAAAAGCAGAGGAGGGAAAGATTGCTCCCTCCCAGCCCTTGCCCTGAAAGAAGCCAAATCCCAGACCTGCTGAGTCCCACTTTGGGTGGCAAACTCTTGGTTTTCCAGATGTGGCAGAGCCCAGGCTGCCAGATGTCCTGCAGTCCCAGCCCCGCAGCCCCTGCATGCACAGGGTGGCTTGGCACAGAGCAGGGACCCAGCTGGGATGCATCAGCCGTGCAGTGCAGATCCAGGCAGCCCTCACTGCAGGAGGGAGGGATTTCAGCCCCTCATTTACCCTCCCAAAGAATCACAGAAAGGTTTGGGTTGGAAGGGAACTTTAAAGTTCATCCAGTCCAACCCCCCTGCAGTGAGCAGGGACTTAACTCGACCACATTGTTGTTCAGAGCTCCATCCAGCCTGACCTTGAATGTGTCCAGAAATGGGGCATCCAACATCTCTCTGAGGAACCTCTTTGATAAATAAGAAACAAACAAGAATAAGAAACAATAAGAATAAGAAACAATTCATTTACATTTACTCACCGTGGCCAGTAATCTCCTTTTCACTGAAAGCTATTCCCTTTGTCACTTTTCCTACCAACAGGGTGATCTCACAGCTTCCCCTCCCAGCCTTTTCCTCCATCCCTGCCTGCAGAGCCCAGACACTCAACAATTAATTATCTGCTCCTGGTCTGAAGCCTCTCCTTAATTTCTGTTAAAGGCTCCATGGGTTGAACACAGCAGGTTCCCATGGGCTGCCACAGCGGGGCTGGGCTCAAAGAGCTCCTCTCCAGCAGAAAACTCTGCAGGGTGCTTGGATGTGGCACAAGGGATTAGCACCCACTCTGCAGGTGTCACCTGCAGGGTGAGCTTTGGCTCTGCAGCCAGCAGACAGCTCCTGGGTAACCTGGACCCTGCTTGCACCCCAAAGCATCCTACAATCATATAGGCCTGGAATCCCAGAATGGGTTGTGTTGGAAAAGACCTTAAAGCCCCTCCAGTGCCACCCCTGCCATGGCAGGGACACCTCCCCCTGTGCCAGGCTGCTCCCAGCCCCAATGTCCAGCCTGGCCTTGGGCACTGCCAGGGATCCAGGGGCAGCCACAGCTGCTCTGGGCACCCTGTGCCAGGGCCTGCCCACCCTGCCAGGGAACAATTCCTGCCTAGTATCCCATCCAGCCCTGCCCTCTGGCACTGGGAAGCCATTCCCTGGGTCCTGTCCTTCCAGCCCTTGTCCAAAATCCCTCTCCAGCTCTCCTTTATCCCCTTTAGGCACTGGGAGGAGTTCTAAGGTTTCCCCAGAGCCTTTTCTTCTCCAGGCTGGACACCACCAGCTGTCCCAGCCCATCCCCATAGCAGAGCTGCTCCATCCCTCTGATCACCTTCATGGCCTCCTCTGGACTCTCCTGAACAGGTCCAGGTCCTTCCTGTGCTGGGCACCCCAAAGCTGGATGCAGTGGGGACCCAGGTGGGGTCTCCTGAGAACAGAGGATAAGAGTGTGCCAAGCCCAGATCTCATTAGCCTTAGCTCCAGTGAGATTTCTGATGGGGCTCCCAGCAAGATGTGCTTCACTGGAGCCACCACAAGGTTTCTAGACATTTTCCAGAGGTCTGGAGAAGAGCTGTGTCCTGGGCTTTCCCAGCACAGGAGCATCTGCACTCTGCACTGCTCACCCATGACTTGAGCTGTTGGAGACCTGCTTTCCCCCATACCACTGCTTTGACAAAAGGACTGATCTGGATGACTCTGCTGCTGAAATTGCTGTTTTGCATACAATGTCTGGCTCTAAATGAGCTTCATTACAATTCACACGGGTTGCATATTAATGGTAGGTGCAGGAAGGCAAACTGTGAATGTCTGTGTGTGCAGAGCAGGGGCAGGCTCTGAGCAGGCTGGATGGGCTTGTGGGGGGATTGGGATGGCATGAGCCTTGGGGCCCCTTCCAATCCAACCATCCTGGGATTCTGTGACTCTTCCACCTCAGTCCTACCAGTGATGCCTCATGAGTGATATCTGAGGGAGAGGGGTGAGTTGGAAAAGTGATTTAGAGACTAAAACTAATTTTTTAAAGTGATACAGGCCTTTGACAATTAGAGTAACGTTGAACTCCATTTACATTTAGGCTCTTGTATACATAAGTCATATTTCAATAATTTTTGAGTCTGATTCTGATGCTCATTATGGGATGGAATGGGTCAATGGAGACACCACAGTGTCCAGAAATCCTTCTGAGGAACAAGGGGAAAAAAGCCTTTGGTCCCTAACCTGGTGACATCTCCTGAAAGATGATTAGGAAGTCCAAGAATCTCTTAAGCTGTGTGTGGGATTTTGTGAAGGTTCTGTTTTAATTTGGGGCTGCAGAGCCAGGCATGGAGACTTTTGCCTTTGCTTTCAACCCTGCATGTGCTCTCTGGCTGAGCCTGCACTCAGCAACCAGACACAGGTCTGGTTTCAGGAGTCTTGAAGGGTGAGGGTGCCGGTCCTACAAGGAACATCTCCCTTTGTTCCAGGAATGTGCTAAAATTCCCTCTGAAATGACACTGCCATTCATTAGGAGAGTGAGAGATTTGAACATGTCCTCAAGTGTTGGCTTCAGAGATATTTCAGCAGCTGATCATTACTTCTACATGTAAAAGGCAATAAAAAAAGGAAAAATTAAGCCAAGAGTGATGATCTCACTTGCTTTTATTAAGACAGCCATTAAGTCTGGCATGATATGGGTTGATAAAACCTGCTCTCACATGAGCACTGCTGTTGTCTGAAGCAGTCCCAGGGAGCTGCTGGTCTGGCCCCAGCCTGGAAATGCAGGATGCAGGGGGAGGTTGGAGCTCCTCAGCTCTCTGTAGGGTGTGTAAGAACCAGACTCCTCCTCTGATGGGCTCTGCACTCTGGAGAGAGGAAGGGAGCAAAGCTTGGAGAGATAAAGTGAGGTTTTTGACTTATTTTACCGGCAGGAAAGAGGAGGTCTGAGGGTTATGGAGGATGTTTGGGGAAAGCCTCCATCCAGTCCTCTTTCCCCACAAAGTGACAGAAAGTTCCTTTGCAGGCCTGAGCTAATTCAGTTTTCCTTTTACCTTGCCATGGGGTCATGGCCTGGTTCCTTAAACCTGTCTCAGTATCCCATTACAAAACAGAGATTATAATCCTAACCTAACTCAGCATTAATCCTTGCTAGATTGCAAAGCACTTTTTTGTTTTCTCTCTAAAATTAGCAACAAAACCCCCCCTGATACTATCACAGCAGAAACAGAGCGTAGATAGCAAAATACAAGAAATAACACCAGTTACAAGAGCAGCTTATTTTCTGCTCAAGTACACCCTGGTTTTGGCACCAGAAAAAACACTTTCATGGACTTCCAGGTGTTAAGAGGCTGAGCAAACTCTGGTTTCCTCTGGCATGCCTCCCTGCCACTCTGGGTGGAAACACCCTTGTCCATGCAGCGTGTCTGAGCTGATGGAAGAAGGGGTGCAGTGCCCTGCTGCCCCTGCTCTCTGCCCTCCGAGCTGAGTTAGGTATAGAAACAGCTGTAGGTTGTCTCCATGCCTTCCCAGTGCCAGAGGAAAACCAGGGTGTTTTATTAAGCACGTTACAGCTCTGTCTTGTTGGGATATTTCCTGGCAGTTAACATCTCCTGGATCAAATACTGTTGGCTTTGCCTGGGGCCCTCAGATCATCCAGGCATTTAACTGCCAGGAAAAATACCCTCTCTGTTGGCAACTACAGTTTAACTAATGCAGCTTTTCTAAGGCAGGGGATCAGGAGACTGGCATTTGAAGAAACACTTTTGGCCCTGCCAAGTCATCCTGAAGAGCTTTACAAAGCACTGAGGGATGAGAACTGCAGCACAATGTCTGGGTGGGCCAGCCCAGCAAGGGCCAGGTACTGCTCTCACTCACTCAGCAGGAGATGATGGGGTTCCTGAGGAGTAGGATTGTCCTAAAAAACTAAAGTTTTGCACTCTGAAATGTACCTTTGGTGCACTGTTCTCCTGCCAGCCAGGTTCTGCTGCATCAGCCTTGTACTGACCATGGACTCAGCCACAAGAATGTGGTGGTGGTGAAGCTGGGTGAGCCTGAGGGGCCAGGGCAGTTTGGGACCCAAATTTCCATGTCTGTGCCCTTGGGGCCCTTTCACTGCAGTAGGTGAGCAGGGATGGGAATGTCCCTGAGCACTCAGGTGGGTTCAGCCCTGCCTGTGGTTAAGCTGCACTGCCCAGTGTGCTGCTCTCAGTGCCTTGGCACCCCCAGAGCTGGCATGGCACAGGGCTTTTCCCACCAGGAATGCTGCACCCACCACCCCTTTCACAGGCTGCAGACACTTGGACCCTTACATATCAGCTTTTGTGCCCTAAAGTGGCCCAGGACACGTTTAATTTGTTAATCCTGGTGCAATAAACCTTCCCCCAGCCATGGTACCCTGCAGTAATGGCATGGAAACATTGATTTCTGCTTATATCCCTTGGGTGAAGTCTTGCTCACCTTGTAGAATATGTGAGGCAAGGAAAGGCCAAATATCTTTCAACACATTCACCACAAAACCCCACGTTCTGCTGGTGTCCCAAAACCTCCTGGCATTTGTGGCAACAAAGAAGAAAAGTAGATTTGGATTAGATATTGGGCAGGAATTGTTCCCTGTGAGGGTGGGCAGGCCCTGGCACAGGGTGCCCAGAGCAGCTGTGGCTGCCCCTGGATCCCTGGCAGTGCCCAAGGCCAGGCTGGACATTGGGGCTGGGAGCAGCCTGGGACAGTGGGAAGTGTCCCTGCCATGGCAGGGGTGGCACATGGGATGGGGTGATCTTTAAGGTCCTTTCTAACCCAAACCATTCTGGGATTCTATAAAACACAATTCTCCAAGGTGCTTTTTCTGGTGTTAGAATTAAGGTTCCTATAGGAGAAAAAGGCAGCCAAAGATTGCTGAGGGTAAAACTCTTATAAAAATAGAGTTTAAAGAATGGGGCTGCAGCTTTACTTACCCAGGCATGGAGAAGGTATGAAAATCCCAAGCCCCTGCTGTGCCATGCATCAAACTCGAGCTTCTCTCAGCACTTCTCCCAGATTTGGGGCATGCAGACCATGCAGCCTCCTGGCACACACAGCAGAAATTACAGAATGTATGGGACTGACGACTGTCATTTAATAGAGCTGAGCCAGTCTGTTCATAATTTAATGATTGCATTGATAACCACAGCAGAAAGCTGACAAAAGCACAGCCCTGGCCTTTAAGGCACCTTGTGCTCTACTCACTAAGTGCAGTGACACAACACACTGAACTGAATGTGTTGGGATGTAAATAGGGCATAATTCAGCATACAGGTAATTACTGCATTTAGAACCCATTGCTGCTCTAGGTGTCTTAGGTTAGTTCAGCACCACTCATGTGAAGAGAGGCAAAACAGGGTGTAAAGACCTGGTGGTGTGAGCAGCTGCTCCTCCCAATGCACATGAATCCCTTCACCTCAGCAGAGAGGAAGGGAACACAGCAGCTGCTCCATGCCTCTCCATCATTATATCTGCCTTTTCTCAGGGCTCTAACCTAGCCAGTCACTGTTGTTCCTAAACCATCCCAGGTTTAGGAACAGCTCAGCTTGTCTGGTCACTCACTCCCAGGGCTGTCCCACCACAGCCAGCTCAGCAGGCTGAGCTGCAGAAGCTGTCAAACCAGCAGGAATGAGGTGAGAACCATAAAACACTTTGCTGGCAGCAAATATGCTTTGTATCTGTTTAGGGTGTAATGGAGGGTGATTTGTTAGCATTTGCCTTTGTCCTTAGAGAAAACTCTGGTTCTGTTTCCCCCTGCACTGCTTGTGATGGCCCAATGCTGACAGCACCACCTCAGCCAGTGCTCTCTCAAGGGGAGCAGGGCCTGCCTGCTGGGGTGCAGTGAAATTCCCAGCTCTGCTAACACCAGGCAGCCCCCTCGCTTCATCACTCCTCTCTCCATCCCAGTGTGAGTGATTCTTACTTTCCTACTGCCTGAGCAAACAGCCAGTATTTCTTTTCAGAACAGCCCCATGGGGCTGTAGAGTTGGACATTGCCCAGTGGAGCAGAGAGGGCTGGAGGCATCGAGAGCCCACACAAGGCTGGGGTAATGCAAATAGCAGTGCAACTGCTGCAGCTCCCTCATACCCAGCCTGGCCTTCCTAAGAGGTGTTAAGGCACAAGGGAATTTAAAGGCTTGTAGAACATCCTGTTATTAAACAGGTGATGCTGCACCAGCAAAATATTTTGGAAGTATTGATGTTGCTCACAGCTGTGTCCAGAAGAGGGTTATTCTGCTCTGGTTAGACCTTTAATGTCTCTTGTAATCTGAGTTGATGCTGTGCTGATGCAGGTGCTGACAATGTCTCTTCCCTCTTCTTTCCCCACCCCTGATCCTCTCCCTGTTCTTAGCCCTACTGCTGAATAAATTGCAAGACCAGGGTTCTCATCCTGCAGAAATTGGTAGGGAAATGTATTTGTTAAGAAGCACTGAGATTGTGTGAGACACCCGGATTATGGGTACAATTTGAATGGCAATACATTTTGACAAGATGCTATTATGTATTTATTTGCACATGGTATAATAAAGATGGCAATCAACAGATTTTGTCAGAGGTGG